>MU226050.1:488351-500333 GCA_018584345.1 Thuja plicata
GGGTGATTAAATCCTTTAACAGGGTCACACCTAACAGTGTGTTTTGTAACCTTTAACAGGGTTGGCTCCTAACAGGGCTCACTTCAGAAGAGTGAAAATCAGTAACTAGTTACATTGGTGGTTTTCCTTAATTGGGTTTCCACGTTATATCTGGTGTTACTTGTGTTTATGCTATTTGATTTATGCATGTCAATAACTGTGAATGTTTAATGAACAATAATAAGTTAATCTACCGAGTAACAGCAGTATATAAAGAAGACATCTAAGGGACTTGTGGATTTATTTTTGTGGTAACTGATTCACCCCTCCCCTCTCAGTTACTCCATCTATATTTCCAACATCTTGTATGTCACTTAATGATTTAGGACATTTATTATGATTATAATGAGTTATTATTAGTATCAAGTATTGATTAACCCAATGCTCAAGATTCTAACCCTCACGTTACATTCTTTGTGTGTGTCTGTGTGTGTGTCTATATACATGATGTGTCTTCATAATTTAGGACGAAGTCATAGTTAGTCACATGGATGAGGTCCACACAATGTATCGATCCCGATCATCTATCTGTAATGCCTTCTTTAATATGAATATCAATGCACATGTAGTTATTCTCGGTGATGCAGGCTTGCAAGTACTGGGCATTGACTTCACCTTCCTTCACACATATGAGCGTGCCACAAAGTCCTTGATCATTTTTGTTGTTATGGAGACAATACCAGGTCCCACAAGATTATTCCTATCCCTAACCCTTATTCCTGGGTTGGGTCTTTTGGATTTTTCCTTTGATTGTGGATTGATGTCTGATTTTTGTTGCTTGGGTTTTATTCATTGTGTATATTTGTTATAGTCCCTAGGACTAGGTGAATATTGTTTTGTGGTTGGACTATCGATTAGAAATAATTTGATAGTATTATGAAATTAAATGCATAGTAATAAGCTTGTCAAGTGTATTCATTAATGTATGTTTTATAATAATATTTGGATGGATATATATACACATAGGAATATGGGTGCACACATATGCATATGTCTATATATATGGTTATATAAATATGCTTATATAAATGTGTTAATATATGTATGTGTGTTTATGTATTTATTTATTTATGTGCCTTTTTATTTTTTAAACTATTATGTGAAATTATAATTAGATCTATAATTATTCCTTTGAAAGAGGAAAGTAACTAATCTTCATCTAAGGTGAAATAAATAATAAAATAAAAGAATTTACCTAAGCATGAAATTAAAACATAAAGTAACAAAGGTGGTAATTGAACTAAAAAAATTCTTGGGAAACTATCTACACATTAATTTATCTAAAGACTATTAATGTCCAAACTAATAACTAGAAGATAGTTGTGGATGATTTCATCGGTTGAAACTTCCAGTGCAACCAATCCTACAACATATTTATGGAAAGAGATGAAGAGAGTAGAAGGGGAGGAAGAAAATAGAGAAATTATATTAAGAGAACTATATACATCTAAAAACTGTTAGAGGGATTAAGGAAAATATTGGGAGAGGATCTGATTGGTTAGAAGGTTGGAGGAGCATAGGCTTGGCAGGAATAGAATTGGATTGTGTTAAAGGATTCTCTGCTGGACTCTAGGTAGGCTCTACCCATAAAAGAGAATATTTTTTATGAGATTTTTATGTTGATATGATTATTTACTGTCTTTTATAGTTGTGTGAACAATGGAATTCCTTTATGATTATTTGGATGTTTATGCTATCTCGTATGAATAAAATAATGAAAGTATACCTTGTAATGATTTAGTTTATGAACTATTTTTTATTTGTTCTTCTCTATGTATTTCCACCTTAGAATGTGTTTTCTTCCAGATAGAACCTCTTTCTGTAGTTATTATGCAGACTTCCATCTTGGTTAGAACATTATCTTTTTGTGGTCACTTTTCTACACCTTGCACTTAAGGGTAGGAACTAAGAATATTTACAAAAAGGGTAGATGGGTTTGAGGGATGTTTTGGAAGGATAACGGAGGAAACCCAACTGGGTATCTCTCTGATTCTTCCTTCTGGAACTCCATCTTATCTAGTTTTACCTGGAAGGTCAAATCTAAAGGTTTTTGTTTGGAGGATACACAGCTCCTGACCACAGATGCAGAACTGTGTACCACCTATGTAGGATGCAATTTGGATGTGTTTATGTATCTGTGTACTCGATTGCAGTTTAGGGTTGTCGAAAGGATTGAGGACAACTATTGCTTTCCTAAACTCAACTGTTGATGTTGTGAAAATGTTATGTCTTCCTATGGATTGTGATGTTGGTCTGTTATGCCATTTTTATGTTTCCTAAAGGTAGGGAACCTAAGAACACTAGGTGAGTGGCTCACAGTGGGGGTCGGGACTCTAAGTGGTTAGTACCAGGATAACCCAATTTGGAGTTGTTAATCCATTGATAACAATAATAATTTATGGGAAGGGAATTACACATTAACTAAGATAAGCATCACCCATGATGGTAGTACTAGTAAAGGCTATAGATGGGAGTGGGAGAAGGTACTATTGTGATAGTACAATCAGACAGTCTCATCCTTATGAGAGATGTTCAGTTCTGCATGTGCCTACTTGGGGGTCAGGGCCCAGATTGGTTGACTAGGGAAAACCAAGGGGTGAGTGCTATGTGATGAAACACACCTATCATGTCTTAGAGTTCCTACCAATGTGATTTATGTCTTTTTTATATTCTTGTGTTTTCTATTGAGTTATGTTTTGGGAAGGGCTACCATCACCTTAGGGGTATCCTAGTTGTTATCTTCTTGCGTGGAACTTGGTCTATGTCTCCTAGCATGGGGAAGTGGAATATTTTTTGGATCCACGTGGTTGGGTGATGAATATTTCTTATATTGAGGTACTCTTTGTGGTTAGATAGATGTTCTTGGCCCTTGTTCCTTCTTGATTTCCAATTATGAAGACTTCCTATTGTATCTTTAAAGATGTGCTTATGCATGTGCATTCTTGTAAAAGAAATCTCTTGTAAATCATTGGATCTGATGATATGATGTATATCAATGTAATTCAAAGCAATGTATAAGGGAATGGGTAGATCTAGGAAAAAGGAAAGGGAAAGTATTATATGTTATCAATATGAAAAGATAATTGTGTACGGTATTTATTCACCTATCTTTTATTACTTTTAGTATTATAAATGATCTTAGTCTTAATATGAAATAATGTATTTATGAATGAATGTGCTATCTCTTGATGTATGGTTGTGAGTTAATGAATCTAACAATAAATAGCTATAGAATTTAATATTGGATTATGGTTACTATGTTTTACAAATGCGTATCAAATAATTAAGTATATAGGGCATTGCATATCCATTGAATGTTTATCTTTCACCTGAATGCTTAATGATTAGTGTAACTAATGGCATAAGTTTGCTAAAAGATAACTCACATGGATGCATGTTAAAATATTAGGATTGATGGTAAGATTATACATGTAACTTAATGTTAAGAGTAAAGGAATGAATTGCAAACTTATATTAATCAATCAATGCCGTAATGGTCAAATGATTTGATTAGATTATGTTACTTGAATAAAAATGTTAGGGAACCTGTGAGGACTTAGACTAGTTATAATATTTCATTAAAGAAAAAAATATTCACATCTCTTAGTAGTTAGTTGGTTTGTCCTCCTGTGTTCCCTGGCGGGGCGTGACACTAACCCTCTGGTTCTTAATTTTTCCACCTTGAGCTTTTGTCCTTCAGTTACTCATTCACACTTGAAAAGTTTCTCCATTCCTTCAATCCAATCCATCACTGCTTCAATATCCATTTTTCTACTAAACAATGGTATACCCTCCAATACCTTTCCTCCTAGGGCTTTAATGGCTTTTAGGAAGGGCTCTTCATTCAAGACATGGTCTGGTTCAGGGATAAGGTCTTCTTCAGCAACCTTTTTACCCCTATCACTACTTTCCACTTCCTTGTTTACAACTGCTACATTTGCAACTTCTTCTTGCCTTATTTTCATACTTTCCAAGGCTTCTTCAAGGATTCTATTCTTCTCCTTTTTCTCATCCACCTCTTTAGCTAACTCTTCATTTGTCAGCATGATTGACTCTCCTACTAATTCACTAGTAGCTACACTCATACACCGATTTCACAAGTCTTTAACTTTCTCTAACACCACTCTGATGTAACAACAAGCCTTGCTCTCCTACCCTAACCTCCAATAGGGTCTTCAATAGGCCTATTATCTGGCCTAGATAGGTTTCTTCACTAACCCTAACCTTCAAGGATCTCTTTCTCAGGATCCCACTCAATTTGAGCTTGAGTACACCAAAAGGAAAACAAAACTACTTCAACACCTAGTCATAGTGCTCTTCTTGCACTTCTTCACAAACTAATCCCAATGGATTAAAATAGCTTCCATATGGAGAGGTAGTCTCCTAGATTGTTGATTGGACCAATTCCAATGTCTACAAACTCCATTTGGACTGAAACCCTAAATGAGCTCCAAGAACCAAACCAATTTCACCCAAAAGAGGGCTACAAGCATTAGCCCTAATTAGGCTCTCTTTCTGCATTAACTTGTAAATATCCTTAACAATTTGGGAAAATAGAAATGGATAAAGATACCCTTTATGAAGACACTAAGGATTTTTATGTCTTGTTTCTTAAAAGAGTTTGTACAGTGCCTTCTATAATCATGCCTAAAAATTAGGGTTTCTAAGAAACTAGTCTGTCTGCACAAAAGAACTTATTCTTGGCATACTAAAATTCTCTCCCTAACTTATCCTTTGAGTTGGGGTTCCTCCACACACCACACTACCTCTCCATAATCACTGATTGAAGAAATGAATGCTTTCAATCCCTTCCATTAGCTCTGCAACTGCTTATGATCCCTAGCCATGCAACTCTGTCCTTGCTAGGGCATCATATTAAAAACAACTCACATGCTTTCCAAGGAGCCTCCTTTAATGTACAATATTTAGATAGAGTCACCTCCCTAATCCCAAAGGCCCATGCAGATTCCATGGTGGACAAGAAACAAAATAAGTTACAAGACTAACTAAAAATTTACAAATTGGAAATCCAAAACCACATAGAAGCTTAAAAAAATAGACTCTAACACTTCCATGGATTATAGTATTCAATTAAATCTATTAAAACACCAATTTCTCAAAAAAACACTAACTGTGACTGTTCTTTCTATTATTCAGTCTGTACACACAATTTGAAAAACAAGCCAAACCATTCAAAAGGTCAAGTATGGGCTTAAGTAGTTGACAAAGACCCAAAGTCAATGGTTTCAGATAGTTATGAAACCAATTTCTTGAAGTTGCAAAAAATGCAACAAATGTTGTCAATGTTGTCAATGACAACATTGACAACTTTTACATCTTTTTGGATTTGCTATCCAAACTTGGTCATAAGTCCACCAAACTTAACCAAATGCTAATCTAAGGTGTTAGAACATTGAAATAGGACCTCAATTACCTTTCTTGCCTATTTTGACATCAAAATGCATACAACGCCCTATTTGACCTAATGTGGACAATCTACCAAATAAGGTCACTAAGGACCTACTAAGGAATCCTACACTAACATACTTCATAGTAGGACTTGTTTAGTCCTGTTATTGCACTAGTGGTTTGGCTAGGACAAATACAAGCCAAAAAAAAAATAGAAGCCCTAGTTTCTGTTCTAGCCCTACCTAGGTGCTCCTACACCATGAAGACAAGTGGTGTGAGTAATGTTATGTTAGAATAGTTCTAAATGATAACTGAGAGGGGGGGGGGGGGGGAATCAGTTATAAGTANATGTTAGAATAGTTCTAAATGATAACTGAGAGGGGGGGGGGGGGTGAATCAGTTATAAGTAACTTTAGTTCTTTTTACTTCTTTAACTTTAAAATACAACAAATTAAATTCTTAATCAGATGACACAGTACACAACACACAATTTGATTACGGGGAAACCAAATGGTAAAAACCCAAGTGGGAATTAGTACCCACAATGAACTATACTTGTTTATAGTAATCCCTGTTAGAAGATATTTCAACCTTGTTAGTTTTTGTACTTTATAATGCAATAATTATAGTGACCTAGTTAAGGGTCGGACCCTATTAGGAGTCTCTTACAAATAACCTTGTTAGGGGTGGTGGACTCACTGTCCAAAAGCTCACTGCTTAATTATGAAGGCTACAACCTTCTGTATAACATATATGCACTATATCTGATGATGAAATATAAAGTAGACCTACTGTCTTTATTAGTTCTGGTGTATTACAATCTTTCACTTCTTCTTCACATAGACTCTTGATGAATGAACCAACTCTGATAATATTCTCTGTACATCTTTCATCTCTTTTCGTATCATTCACACTTAGTGTATCACAAATGAATTTCTATAAGTATCTTCCTCAAAGTATGAGATCATGGGACCTATAAGACAAATCTTCATAACATCCTTGTCAGCTCTACTAAGCACACAAGAATAATTACAACCGCGCAAGTATAAACTGAATAGACGTGACGCTTCACTAAGTTGGCCTCACAAAATTGACTCTAACTTTGCAATCTTCTTGAAACACATTTGGCACCTTTAGATAACTATCATAAACTCATAACTAATCTTTAATATACACACATATCCTTAAGATAGGTGCATCTCAAGAAACATGTTACATACATCGGCTCTGAACAGATACTCTTTCAGAACTGTAACTACCAATAATAGAATTACACAACTTGACTGAAACATCATATCTGGATCTGCATTTATGAACATGACATAATAAACATATCTACAACATGTATCTAACCATGTAATTCTTCATGTCATCATTTTGATAAGTACATACAAAACCACTATTGTGTATTACATGTTGTCATCAATGACAAACCTACAATCAATCAACTGCTCAAAATATAATCTCCACCATGTTTATTTTTATCATGCATGATATTTATAGAGTGTCTAGAACACTAAAAATTTATTCAATGTTGCAGATGGAAATGAATTAACTCATCAAAAATATGTGGAATTTGTTTACAGAAGATCCAAAGCACAAGAAGTTATTCACGGGAATGAGAACAGATTTTTTTTCAGGTAAAATAATTCACAAATAAATGAAAGCAATATTCATTTTAGGGGAAAATGCTTGAGATTTATGGCTCGTGCCCTAGCCATGTACTCCTCATTCTATTTATTTAGTTATTTATTTATTTTTAATCTCCTTCAAACTCATATGGATTCCTTCTCTGAGTGAAGCAAGTATTTAGCCCTATAGGCCTGTGATTATTTAGACAAAGTCATATGTCATGTGATTGACCTACAAATAGAATTCTACCCACATCTTCAATCAACATATATGGGGGCTTTTCATGGGCTAATAGAAAAAAAAAAAGATAAATATGTTTTCTATGTAGAGGATGCCCAAAAACTAGTGATATGCTGCTTCAAACATTTAAATTTATTTTCTTTCTCACAAGGGTTGTGCTCTGCTAGAAGGCATTACTTTGTAAGGCCGAAAGAAGTGGTTTCTCTAGATCCTTAGGACTTAGAAAGTCTTCAACAATTTTTAGACTTTGAAAGCCTCCAAAGAGTTTCGTACTCAAAGGCCTCTGCAAAAAATTTTGGAAATGCGACCTCTGCAAAAAAATTTGGACTTACGCCCTTCACAAAATGTTTCAGACTGGTAGTCTCTGAAAAATGTTTTAGACTTGTGGTGTGTATACAATTGACTTGAGGAGGCTGATTTGAGTGATATTGGAGGAATTTATTTGTTGTTTATACTTCTTTATTGGCCACCAAGCCCTACCATGGTGGTCATTTAGGTAGAGGGAGTGGTGTGGAGACTTGGAGGAGGTTGATCATTCATTTTTTTGAGACGATGCTTGAGAATGCTATCCTGTGCCCTAGTCGTGAACTCCTCATTTTGATAATGTGAACTCCTTAGTCTGATAATTTTAACCATAGGCAAAAAAAAATTAAGATGATGTAGTCACCCCATGAGTAATAAATAAAAGTAGAAGCTGAACAAGGATGGTGTAGAGGTAAGAGTTGTGGATGGATAGCCCTTCTACAAGTTTACAACGTTCTGAATATTACTACTATTCCCCAAATCCTCAATTGCTTCAAATGGCTTAAAACTACACAGCACTCCTACCAATGACTCGAGATGGATTTCATGATGTATTTTAGTTACTTTAACTTGGATTTAAGTGGTTTTGTGCTTTTATATGATGTGAACAGAAGTCTTGTTGCTGCTACAGAACCAAGCTTGCCTAGGGTAAGATCTCCAGGCTTGTTGTTGTTCTTCTCCTATAGAAAACAAAAAGGAAACTATATACAAGGGCTCCTCTCGAGTTCCATCCCAACACATGAATCTCACCATGGATTAAGGAATCTCGATGGGCCATTACTACTTACAACCCAGAACGGGTGAAGAACTAAGAACTTACAAAATAGAAAATAAAGTAACTAATCTACTTGCATGCAAAATGAATGACCAAGAAACTTGATATCCTGTAGCTTCTCTTCTTTTTCAGTCTCTACTCTCTAACTTCTCTAAAATGAAGGCTTGGGATGTTATTCATAACCATCCTCGCATTGAAACGACCCCTAACTAACCACATATTCGCAAGCATCTCTTTAGGAATCGTTACAACTGACCATACTATCAATAAAAGACAAGATACGCTTCTTGCAGGCTGTTATGTTTGTTTTTACCAACCAATATTAATGCAAAACTGACTACCAGTCAAAATCTATGCTAGTGGTAACACTAATACATTTGGTACCAAATTGCAACGACAGTGTCATTGTAGTTTTTCTATCACAACCTTGTCGTTTTCGCAATTACGACGGTCTATCGTTGCAATTGCGACAACGACAAGGTTGTGACAGAAAAAATGCAACGAAACTGTCGTTGCAATTTTGTACCAAATGTATTAGTGTAACCTACGGTGTTAGCAGACAGTGTTAACTGATGGTGTTAGCAAACAGTGTTCACCGACAGTGTTAGCAAATAGTGATAACCAACAATGTTAGTAGACAATGTTCACCGACGGTGTTAGCAAACAGTGTTAGCCGACGGTGTTAGCAGACAGTGTTAACCGGTGGTGTTAGCAAACAGTGTTCACTGACAGACAGTGTTAACCAACAATCAGGAAACCAACTAAGAAACCTAGCTAGACATGGATTGACCCAGTCATATCCATCTTAGGGAAAACAAATGACCTTCTAAGGTCCACACACACTCTCCTGACTTGGCTGGAGTCAGTACATGCCAAAAATAAGGAGCTAGGGGTTTGAGTTAGGTGTGCTCCTACACCATACTCCGCCGGACAAAAGAAAGGTTAATCCATTTTTTGGATTGAGCATGTTTGGATCAATGCCCAACCTCTTGAAGTCTGTCTCTCTGATCCAAGTAGCATTAGCATCTTCTTTTCCCTACCATTTGACAAGGTGCTCCATATACTCTTTGTTCCTAGTCTTCTTGTGGACCCTTGAGTCTAGTATCTTTTCAGCTGTCGTAGATGGAGTAGGGACTAATTTCAGATCTTTGACCTCTTGTATTACCTCTTGAAGGTTTTGATCAGCATCTTGAATTGGTCCTTTGTATGCTATCAAATCTACAATGTTCAAACCCAGTGACAACCCAATGTCTTCAGGAAGCTCCACATTGTATGCATTGTTTCCATACTTTGCAAGTATCTTAAATGGACCTAGCCTCTTCATCTATAGCTTGTGTAGAACACCTTTTTGCAGCCTATTTTTGTTCAAGTGTAGCATCACAAAGTCTCCAATCTGAAACTAAACATCCCTCTTTGTTCCATCCACCTTTTTCTTTACTTCGTCAGCATTTGCAATCAAATTCTTTCTCACACTTTCATGTACTTCCCTCATTGAATGAGTAAATTCCTTAGCATATCCACTACCATGCATTTCTTCCTTCAATTCTCTAAGATCAAAAATTCCTCTTGGGTGGAATCCATAAACTATTTCAAAAGGACTCTTACTCGTTGATCTATTCACTATATCATTGTATGAATATTCAGCTTGTCTAATGAGTTGGTCCCATGCTTGACCATACTCCTTTGTGAGGCATCTCAGTAAGATACCAAGACTCCTATTGACCACCTCTATTTGGTCTGTCTGTGGATGATATGCAAATCCAAAAGCCAAATTAGTGCACAACTTTTGCCATAAGGTCTTCCAAAAATAGCTCATAAATTTGTTGTCCCTGTCTAAAACAATACTAAGTGGGAGTCCATGTATCCTCACCACTCCACTGAAAAACAACTATGCAATGTTACAAGCATCATGAATGGTCTTACAAGGTATAAAATGTGCCATCTTGCTAAATCTATCTACAACAACATAAATACTATCATATCCCTACCTTGTTCTCGGCAAACCAACTACAAAATCCATGCTTATGCATTGCCATGGTCTGGTTGGGATTGGAAGTGGCTGATAAAGACCTACATTTGAGGATGTGTCCTTTTCTTTTTGACACACTACATAGCTCTCGACATATTGTCTAACATCTCTATTCATTCTAGGCCAAAAATAGAACCTAGTGACTAGCTCTTGAGTCTTACCGACTCCAAAATTACCACTAAGTGCTCCATTATGTTTTTATTGAATCAAATTCTCTCTCATAGACCCTTTAGGAACACAAAGTTGACCTCCTTTAAACAAAAAATCATTCTGCAAAGTATATTCAGAAAACTCACCGTGAAAGTTGTTCTTGAACTCCTTGCATACCATGTAGATTTGTGCAAAATCTTCATCTTCAGCATATACATCTTTGAAGCTATCAATACCTATGCTTTGTAGCTTAACTTCTTGGACTTTGAGAAGCCTTCTACTCAATGCATCAACAAGCTTGTTCTGTACTCCCTTTTTATGCTTGATATTGAAAGTGTAGGCTTGTAGATACTCCACCAACTTCATGTGTTTGCTGCTAAGTTTATCTTGAGAGTTAAGGAAGTTGAGAGCTTGGTTATTAGTATATACTATGAACTCCTTTGGCAGCAAGTAGTGCCTCCACTTCTTGAGTGCTTGGACTAGAGCATACAACTCTAAGTCATAAGAAGAGTACTTCTTCTTTTGCATCATTTAGCTTCTCTCTATGGAAAGCTATTGGTCTTCCTTCTTGGCTTATGACAGCCCTAATGGCCACATTACTTGCATCACATTCTACTGTAAAAAGATTATCAAAACTTGGAAGAAATAGAGTAGTCAACTCTGCTGTCTTCTCCTTGAGTGTTTCAAACCCTCGGTCAACTTGTGGTGTCCATTGAGACTTTGTCTTCATCCCACCCTTAATGGTGTCTAACATAGGTGCACAAATTCCACTAAAATGTCTAATGAACTTTCTGTAATACTGAGCTAAACCATGGAAACTTCTCACCTCAGTGGCAACCTTGGGAGTAGGCCAACTTAGAATGGAATCCACCTTTTCTTGGTCCATTTTTAGGTTACCCTGTGACAAAACAAAACTGAGATACACCAACTCCTACTTCATGAAGTCACACTTCTCCAAGTTGATCATTAGCTTTTCATCATGCAATTTCTCCAAAACAAATTTCAAATGCCTAATATGCTCCTCCCTAGTTTTGTTGAAAATTAAAATGTCATCTAGGTAGACAACAACAAATTTACCAATGCATTCTACCAATATCTCATTTATCAACCTCATAAAAGTTGAGGGAGCATTAGACAACCCAAATGGAATTACAAGCCATTCATACAAACCTTTTGTATTTTTGAAGGTTGTCTTCCATTCATCTCCTTCATTTATCTGGATTTGGTGGTAGCCACTCTTAAGATCAATCTTGCTGAAATACTTTGCCGCCCCTAAATAATCCATTAGGTCTTCAATTCTAGGTATTGGAAACCTATACCTAATGGTGATTCTATTTATGGCTCTAGAATCAGTACAAAGTCTCCAATCTCCTCCTTTCTTAGGTGCTAAAATAGTAGGGACTGC
>MU226050.1:507756-546789 GCA_018584345.1 Thuja plicata
GTTATATAAAGGATTGGGTCCTCTCTCTCCCAGCCAAGAGTTGTATTCTTCTCCATCAAGAAACACATAAAGAAATAGGGTTAGAGAGAGAAACCGAATTCTGAGAAGAAGAGTAACCGTCAGGAGTGAGAATCAAGAAGAGGAAGCCTTTACTGTGGGTATTCTCATCTGATCCGTGAGTAAGCAAAGGAATTGCATCGGTAATCAGAATAGATGGCAGCCATTACATCTTCCGCTGTTAATCAAGGTATGTCATCTCTAACAATAGATCATATTAAGTTTCATTTGTGAAATATTTGGAATTGATGATCTTTGGGCTGTTAATTGAATTGTTCATAATTAATCAAGAAAGATCTTAAAAAGAAAGTTTTATTTTTTACAGTTTGGCTTGAAGTTCAATAAATTAGGAAATCAAGGAACGCCTAGCGTATTAATAGACAATCCTATATTGTTTTATTTCAACAGGACGAAGGAAAAATTGAAGTGATTGCCATGCTGCAAAATAGGGTATGAGACCTTTGAAACCTCTAAATCTTGCATTCATTCGTAGAGATATGTCTTTAAGGAATATATTATCACCCATTTATTAATTTCTCTTGCGTATTATTATGGATGCAGGAGTGCCACCTCCAATCACAAAATCAGTTCTTATGAGCGCGGTACTATACCCAACCTGATCTTTAGGTATTCTAAAATATATTTTGTATTCAGACTGTTCTTTCCACTTGAAATAATCTTGATATTGTTTTTTCCTCTGTCAGATAGAATGATTTGAAGGCAACACAAGTAGAGTAGAGTTTGATAATTCAGCTCAATAAATAATTAATCTATTATTTTGAGAAGAAAACTGTTGCAGACATGATGCAAAATGTTATTGTAGTATATGTGTTTTCAAGTTACAAATTTGACTGTAAATTTTTAGATTTAAGTGGTATTCTTCCTTCCTTTGAATTCATAAAGTCATTTATTTTATTCATTCCATCTAATTTGTCAAACTTATTCAGAATACAATTTCATTAATAGTCATTCGACCTTGCCAACAAATTAGAGGTTCTATTTTGAATATTTAAATATTTCTATTTTTTTTTCATTTGAAATTAAAAATACATATTAATAAAAGGTGGATATTATCAGTGTATTTAAGAATTGTTCCTATGAGTTTAAGTTTTGTTTCATCTAGTTTTTAGAGTGAGGAATTTGCTTTACATACTAAGAAAGAAGTTATTGGATTTTACGCCGTCATGAATTAATACCCATCTTGATTCTAAGCTCACTAATGGGTACCATATATTTTTCCTTCAATTTGGACAACATGACGCTTCATGTGAATTCATACTAAAATATACATATAATAGAAAGTTGTATCTGATGGTTGTTAGATGCGTTTGGACTGTAAATTTTTAGATTTAAGTGGTATTCTTCCTTCCTTTTTCTGCAATGTTTTAGACCTGGTTCTTAGGCCCTAATTGCAAAGTTTCTAGCCCTTGGTTCATTTTTGCCAAAATAACCTAAGTGTCCCATGCTCTTTCTATTTTCATGTTACTTTTTGGGCCACTTAAAGTTCCTTACCCATGGGTCTTAAGTCATCGAGCGGGGCCATTCCTTTTATTTCTCAAGTCCTAGTGGGATATGTTTAATTTTTCCTAATTTTGAAACCCCCATCATATTTCTCACTTTTTAGTTGTCGAGAAGATCTTTTTCAATCCAATGACGGGCATAAAACCTCAAACACAAGATACAACCAGTGTACTCTTCAAGGCATTGCATCGTGTTTCCACGTGTTCTTTTCATATTATGGGGCCCTCTCCTTCTATATCAGCAGCAAGTTAAAGATAAGACAAATTCATTTTAATCTAACGGTGGGCACTTTCCCTTAAAGAAAAGATACGTGATATATATTATTCATGGCATTGCACCCGATTGACATGTGTCCACGGTGGGACCAAGTGTGAAGCTAAAGGTAAAGTTAAAGGTTGAGCATATCTATTTTGATCATATGGTTGTCGCAATACCTTAAACACAAAGTGATCAAAGATTATTCCATTTGGGCATTACGGTTGAGCGCCACATGTCTATGGAGGGACTTGGTCAGCGCTGAAAGAAAGATAAGCATCAAGCCAATCAGTTTTGGATCTAACGGTGGCCGCAATCCCTTGAATATAAGTTGCATAATGATTATTCATTGCGGGAGTGCATCATGTTGATAGATGTCCATCTAAGATTGAAGGCCTGAAGAGGTTGTGGTACATCAGATCTATTTTGATCGTGTGGTAGGCGTGATGCTACTATCAAAAGATACAAGTTGTTTATCCTTCACAGGTTTATGCCTTTGCGCCCCGTAGCACATGGTGGGACATGGTCGGGGATGAAGTAAAGATAAAGGATAGTCAAATTTTCTTTCATCCATTAGTGTGCACGATTCCTCAAAAAAAGATGAACATTGTTTATTCATCATAGAATCACACTTTGGTGACACATGTCCTGATCAGATCATGGGTCCAAGTTTTCAAAAGGTGATAAAGGTAAAGCAGGTCAGTTTTGATCATGTGGTTGGCGTGATGCCTTGATCCAAAATTTTTGGTTGGTTATTCTTTGTGGAATCATGCCTAGGTGACGCATGTCCAAGTTGAGGAAGAAGGTCAAGTGGGACCGAAAGGCTACATAGAATTTCTAGTTCTCTTGAGCTTGCGGGTGTTTTAAAAGGACATTGAAGACCACATTTTAAAGTTGAATTCAAGTTTTAATCTTGGTCATAGATGGATTTTTTGTGCCAGGTGTGGTTGTTGAAAATATATTTGAATATTTAAATTATTTCCATAGTGTTTTCTGGCCATGGTGTCATGTTCCAAGTTGCTGAGGGGTATATGGACAAGCCTAGTCTTGTTGGTCATATTTATGAATCTGTAGGGTGTTGAAAAGATGGATATTTGATGACTATGGCTTCATTTATAACGAATGATGGTGACTTAGGTTTTTTTTTTTAGTTTTGGAGATCAGAGTCTTATTTGGATCTTTTGAAGAAATATCAGTTAGTTTGAGGAAAGAAGGTCAGTGCAGAATCAGATTTCATAGAAGGATAGATGTCAATTGGATTTTCTAGGGTTTCCTTCTTCTGTAAGTTCCTTATTTTCTCTGTGGTAGGGGTTTCAATTTTTCTGTAGCACAAGGAGGTTCCAAAGAGGGTTCTATTTTCCTTTTTCTTGAGGTAGGTTCCAAGTGTGGTTCCTTTGTAGAATTTCTTCCTTTTCTCTGTATATATGGTGTTCTCGATCTCTTTCTCATTTTAGAGAAGAGTATCCATTGTAATAGCTAGTTTTATGAAGGAAACTTCAGTATTGTTGTATTATTGTCAAGTTATCTCCATTTTGTATTCTAAATCATATAGATTAACACATCAAAGGTGTTTTAGTCTTGTCTATTGTAGATCTCCAATAGAGTGATTTAGAGGAGGAATGTGATTTGGGATTTATTTTCAGATGTGTATGATTTTGGGATATTAAGGATATGTCAAACTTGTCTTTTAGTGGATGTTGACTAATGTATTTCTATTCCAGGGTCTCTTCCAAGGGGAGGGTTATATACATTGAATAACTAGTTGCATATTTGAACACACTGTTGGATCTATAAGTATAAATTGAGTGACATGGTATGTTTGATGTAAGGTATTAGACATATTAGACTGTGCTATTTTCTTTGTTCATATTCTTCCTCTTGCACTATTTTGTTTCACTCTTTTCCCCATTCGATAAGTCACTGCTCTATGTGGGATTTGGGGTATTTCAGGGATGAAATAATCAAATACATCAAAGAAAATATTTTGCCTTCATGTTTAGAGGAGGAAGTAAGAGTAGGTCTATTTTTCAAACATACTTTATGCAAGTGGGGTACTACATAAGATTTGGTAAAAACAATGAGGTATATGTTACCTATATGGTTTGAAAGTTATCCCACAGTTTGATAGAAACTCTCCAAGGTGTACTTACACAACCTCTTCTAGGAAACCAATGGCTCCTAGTCTTCACCAGATCCTACTTTCTCCTCTAGGACCTTCCAAGTGCTCACTTACATATCTTAGAACCACTCCAACATCACTTAATGAGTTGATCTCCTTTGTGCTTCACCTCAGGGGTAACTATCAACCAAATGCTCTTCACTCACTTACTCCACATTAAAAGATTCCAAGTGCATTCTCTTCGTCATTTTATCACAAGTATTGCAAGGGGTGAAATAATTTTTGAGACAAATCCTTTCCTCCCACATGACCCCATTAGAAAAGTTCATCAATGTTTTTATAAATGATCTCAAGACTAGTTCACTGAATTTGGTCTTTTAGGAGTAATAGGTCAATTAGCCCTAATTAGTATTTTTCCCCACTTCTCTCAGAAAACTCTCAAACAACCCCCAAATCAAAGTTTATATTCATACACCCATTTCAAAGATATAAAGTCTTTTTTTGGTCTTGTGGTTCTAGGGCCTCTTTACAGTAGGTTCCTATAATTCAGGGCTAATAGGGTAAATATGGCTATTTTGGTGTAGTCTTATAATTTCTACTTGGAAATATATCTTAATGGATTTCCCAATGCCTAATCCTCTCAAGAGGTAACTATAGGACCTTTATTCTTCTAAAACCATGCTTGGTTTCATTCTCCCTATCTTTCCCCTGCAATTAAACAACATTTAAACACTGTCACGCACCTAACCAACCACACTCAACTTGCCTAGGGCATGACCTTAAAATTAGCTAGCTTTCTCTTCTGATCTTCTCCTTTCATATGTACACTCTAAAATGGCTTCCCTTCTATATCCCTCACATCGGTGATTATTTTCATGATGCAGAGATACGGGGGATCCGTATTTCCTAAAATTGCAAAAAACAACACTAGCAACTATACTTCTTGCAAAACAATTTGAAACAGTAATCTAGTGAACTCAAAATAACTCGACTACTGAATGAAAATTTCTTAAAAATATCTCCAATACACTACTAAAACACTAGATAACTTAGTTCAATCCATCCATTATCTCATGAACTCAAAATAAGTCAATTGTATGCAAAACCAGAACTTAGAGCTTCTCATTCCAAATCAAAATAACTCATTACATCACACTGCCTCGAGAAATGGGATCCTACATGTCTAAATATGCCTCCCCCATGATTTTAGGCCATTACTGTAACAACCCATTATCAGTGTTCGAAGATAATCCTATTTCTCCAAATGTTTTAATGCAACATTCAAAAGTTTCAAATGTTGTCATGCAACATTTTGACAACTTTGACAAGTATGCATAAAACAAACTCCAATGATTTCTAACCGACCTAGAATTATTTCAAAACATCCTAGAGACTATTTTAGGCATACTCAAACCCTTTCCTAAGCCATAGAGGCTTTGGATCCACTTTCTGACTTTAGGCTTAATCTACCACTAGCCACTAATAAAGCACAAACATCCAGGATGGATTGAACCTAGTCAAATCCACCTAGGTACACACTTGAAATACCTTCTAGGTTCAAATAAAAACACTATTGAATTGTGTAAGTTTATTACAAGAGAAAACAAAACAATAATTATGGATTATCGTAGGTTCTTCTGCACCATCATCCCCAAATGAAAGGATTTAAATCCACCCTTGGATTGAGCAAGTTCAAATTAATACCCAACTTTGTGCACTCTGCCTCCTTGATCTAGGGGACCTCTACATCACCTTTTCCATGTCATTTAATCAAATGCTCATAGTATGTCCTCTATCTGGTCTTATTTTAGGCCCCTGAATCAAGTATCTTCTCTACTCTCTTAGGTGGTGTAGGGTTCAAATTCAGATCTTCCACTTCTTGTATCACCTTAGTAAGACTCTAGTCTAGATCTAGAGTAGGCCCCTTATAGAGGACCAGATCTACAACATTGAAGACCAAAGACAAACCAATATCCTCAGGGAGCCCTACCTTGTATGCATTATTTCCATACTTGGCTAGAATAGTACATGACCCCAATCTCGTCATCTCTAACTTGTTCACTACTCCCTTCTGTAGCCTTTCTTTGTTTAGATGAACCATAAAAAGATCCCCTACTTGAAAGTGAACTTCCTTTTTCCTTTAATCCACCTTTTGTTTGAATTTTGCAATATTATCTATTAGAGTTTTTCTTACTGTCTCAACACCTCTTTCATGGAGTGTGCAAAGTCTTTAGCATAACCACTACCCTTGGCTCCATATTTTAGTTCTCAAAGCTCAAATATTCCTCTAGGGTGCAGTTGATAAAAAATTTCAAAAGGACTCTTTCAAGTAGTCATGTTCACAGTATCATTGTATGCATACTCTTCTTCTCCTAGGAGTTGATCCAAAGTCTTACCATACTCCTTTGTCAAACACCTCAATAGGCTCCCAAGGCTTGTATCAACCACTTATGTTTGGCCATATTTCTGAGGGTGATATGCAAAATCAAAGGATAGATTGGTTCCCAATTTGTGCCACAGTGTCTTCCAAAAGTGACTCATGATTTTAGTATCTCTGTCTGACACTATGCTTAAGGGCAAGCCATGAAATCTTACCACTTCCTTGAAGAATAATTGTACAATGTGACAAGCATCATGCACTATCTTACATCGGAAAAAAATGTGCCATCTTATTGAATCTATCCACTATGACATAGATATTTTCCATTCCTTGCTTAGTCTTTGGTAATCCCACAACCAAATCCATGCTTAAACATTTCTCAATTTCTACTTGGAATGTGGAGAGGTTGATAAAGCCCTACATTAGAAGATGTGACCTTGGCTTTATAACACACCACACAACATTCCACATATTTTCTGATATCCAAATTCATTTTAGGCCAAAAGTAAAACATTTGCACTAACTCTTGAGTCTTGTTGACTCCAAAATGACCGCTAAGTGCACCATTGTGCTTCTCTTGGATCATATTTTCCCTAATTGATCCTATAGGGACACAAAATAGACTCCCTTTAAACAATAGATCACTTTGCATAGTATATTCAGAAAATTCACTATGGAAATGATTCTTATACTCTTTACATACCTTGTATGCTTCTGCAAAGTCTTCATCTTCTGCATATAAGTCCTTGAAACTATCAATTCCCATGCTCTGCAGTTTTACTTCTTATACTGTCAGAATCCTTCTACAAAGTGCATCTGCCACTTAGTTTTGCACTCATTTCTTGTGCTTAACATTGAACGTGTAATCCTACAAGTACTCCACCCATTTCATGTGCTTGAGATTGAGCTTTTCTTGTGAATTCAAAAAGATAAATACTTGATTATCTGAATACACCACAAATTCCTTTGGAAGTAGACAGTGCCTCCATTTTCTTAGTGATTGGACTAGAGAATACATTTCTAATTCATAGTTAGAATACTTCCTCTTAGCATCACTGAGCTTCTCACTATGGACATCCACTAGTCTCCCTTCTTGGCTTAGAGCTACCCCAATGGCAGCATTTCTAGCATCACACTCAACTATAAATTTTTTCTCAAAAATTGGTATCACTAAGATAGGTGGAGTGGAAAACTTATTTTTCAACAATTCAAATCCCTGGTCAGCTTTCTCATTCCATACAAACTTTTTATTCATTCCACCCTTTATGGTGTCTAGCATAGGATTATAAATAGCACTGAACATATTAATGAACTTCCTTTAATATTGAGCAAAACCATGAAATCTTCTCACCTTTGTTGCTAATTTGGGAGTAGGCCAGTTGAAAATGGATTCCACCTTGCTTTGATGCATCTTGAGGTTTCCATGAGACAATAGAATCCTAAGATATACTAACTCTTACTTTAGGAACTCACACTTGTCCAAGTTGATCATCATTTTCTCTTCATGCAGCCTCTTGAACACAATTTGTAGATGTTTCAAGTGTTCTTCTATAGTCCTACTAAAGATTAGGATATCATCCGAGTATACTACAACAAACAAACAAATGTAGTCCTTGAGTATTTCATTCATCAGCCTCATGAATGTAGATGGGGTATTAGATAGCCCAAATGGCATCACAAGCCATTCATATAGACCTTCTATAGTTTTAATGGCGGTCTTCCATTCATCTCCCTCATTGAATCTAATTTTATGATAACCACTCTTAGTTCAATCTTTGTAAAATACTTTTCTCCTCCTAAATAGTCCATTAGGTCTTCTATCCTAGGAATAGGAAACCTATACCTAATGGTGATTTGGTTAATTGCTCTGGAATAAGTGCATAGCCTCCAAGTTCCTCCCTTTTTGGGTCCTAGGACAGTGGGTATGACACATGGGCTAGTACTCTTTCCAAGGAGGCCTTAGTTTAGAAGCTCTTGGATTTGCTTGACAATTTCCTCATTTTGTTCAGGGGTAGCTCTAGGGATAAATTCAATTTTCTGACTAATAGATCTTTTAGGGGGTAGGCTTTCTGGTTGTCCATCACTGACAATGTCTTTGTACACTTGAAGCAACTCTTGTAATTGTTTAGGAATCTCTGTCCTCTTCACTGTCTTATCTGCATCTTCTTCCTTTGGCTTCAAAACCAAATCATATGCTACTCCCTCTCATTCCTATGGAGCTTGTAGGAACTCCTTCTCACTCACCAATAGGAAATTAGGCCCTGAAGTCTTAATTTCTGCTTCTTCCAATAGTGACTGGATTTTGAAAGTCACACCATCTTTCTTAAAGGAATATGCATTCTTAGATCCATCATGCATGGCTTGTATGTCAAATTTCCATGGCCTTCCTAGTAATAGGTAAAATGCATCCATAGGTAGGACATCACACAATAACTTATCCTTATATCTTCCAATTGAGAATTCCACCCATGCTTGTTCATTCACAAGGACATGTCCTTTGTTTAACCAAGTAACCTTGTATTGGTTACTATATGGAATTGTCTTCATCTTTAGCTTACTGACTGCTTCCTCTAATATAATGTTATTAGTAGACCTTGAGTCTATGTTGACTCTACATACTTTACCCATCATCTTGCATTTCAGTCTAAAAAGGGACCTTCTTTGGCTCGGCTCTTCTTTTACTATTTCTTTTATCAGTGTTCTTCTTATCATTTGATTTTCCCCTTCCTCTGATTCTAGGGGTACCTCAGGGTGTTTGTTTCCACCACTAGACTCCTGTTGCACAAAGTTAACTCTCTTATCTTCTCATTGAGAAGTAGAGCCTTTTTCTGGACACCTATAGGCAAGATGTCCTATCTGATTACACTGATATAATTTCCTTGTTGAAAATTAGGAACCTATTCCTTGGCTATTGCTTCTTCCTCTCCAATTATTTTTAGAGCCTCTTCCTCTATTGAAGCTTCCTCTGCTTGAGCTTCCTTCTTGTTGTTTTTTCATCTTAGTTTCTCCTTGGTTATTGGACTCTGAACTTCTACCACCATATCCACTTCTTTGTCCTTTGTTATCTCTTCCTCTAGCTCTACCTCTGGTATTACTGGAGTCTTTTTTCTTTCTCAATTTCTCATCAACCTTTATGTCAAGTTGGTTGCATCTAGGGATAGTGGTAGGATTAAGAAAACTTAGTTCATATTTTATAGTCCATTTAAGCCCATTAAGGTATCTAGCTATGTTCAATCTTACCTCTTATGTAATTCTTGATCTCATGCATAGCCTTTGAAACTTTTCAATGTAAGAGTTAACATTCAAGTCTTTTTCCTAAGACTTTGGCTGCCTTCCATGTAGCAATGGGTCTCTTTCCTTCCTTATCTTTCTCATCTTGGATGAATTTCCACCAAGTGAGTGCAGACCCTCTAAGTCTCACTTTTTCCACTTTTACTTTCTGAGCTTCAATTATACCATCACATTCAAAGTGATTTTATAGCTCTTCAATCCAATCAAGGACTACCTCTAGTTCCATCTTTCTATTGAATATAGGAACTCCTTCCAATGTCTTTCCACTTAATGTTTTTAGTTCCTTCAAGAATGGTTCTTCGGTGAGAACATGGTTAGCTTCAGGGATCTCATCATCCAAGGCTATTTCTTTGATTTTCCCATCAACTTTATCTTTCACATCTTCAGTATTTTCTTCTACTAGGTCCACTTTGTGTTCCAATTGTGTCAATCTCTTTCTTAGAAATCTATTCTCTTCTTCTTACTCTTCTACTTTCTTTTCCAACTCTACATTTGTCACCATTTTACACTCTCCTATTGACTCTTCTAGTTGGAACATTCACCATGAGCCAAATCTTAACCTAGCTCTGACACAAATCTGGTAGGAACTCTCCATTTTGTGCTTGGACAAGTTCTTCTAGGACAAAAATGGCTCCTAGTCTTCACAAGATCCTACATTCTCCTCTAGGACCTTCCAAGTTCTAGCTTAGGTAGCCTTGAACCACTCTAAAATCACTCAATGAGTTGATCTTGTTTGTGCTTCATCTCAAGGGTAACTATCAACCACATTCTCTTCACTCATTTACTACATCTTGGAAGATTCCAAGTAAATTATCTTCACCATTTCATCACAAGTGCTACAGGGGGTGAAATCCTTTTTGAGACAACTTCTTTCCTCCCACATGACCCCATTAGAAAAGGTCATCAATGGTTTTACAAATTATTTCAAGACTAACACTGAATTTGGTCTTTTAGGCCTAGTAGGTCAATTAGCCCTAATTACTAAGTTTTCCCCACTTCTCTCTCAAAAATCTCAAACAAACCCCAAAAAAGGTTTTTATTTAGACATCATTTTCCAAGATACAGAGGATTTTGGTGTTTTTAAGGTTCTAGGGCTCCCGTACAGTAGGTTCCTAGAATTCATGGCTAATAGGGAAAATAGGGCTATTTTGGTGCAGTCTTCTGATTTCTACTTGGAAATATATCTAAATGGATTGGCCAATGCCTAATCCTCTTAGAAGGTAACTATAGGATCTCTATTCTTCTCAAACCATGCTCTCTTTCATTCTCCCTATCCTTCTCCTGCAATTACACAACATTAAAACACTATCATGCACCTGACTGGGCACACTAAACTCTCCTAGGGCATGATCTTAAAATTAGATATCTTTCTCTTTTGATCTTCTCCTTCCATATGTCAACTATGTAATGGATACCTTCCATATCCATCAGATCCATGATAGTTTTCATGGTGAAAGATATGGGGGAGCCATTTTAACTAAAACTACAAAAATAACACCAACAAATATACTACTTGGAAAACAATTTGAAAAGCTAATCTAATGAACCCAAAATAACTCCACTACTGAATGAAAAATTTATTAAAATTATATCTACTACACTAATACAACACTATATCACTTAGCTCAATCCATCCATTAGCTCATGGACTCAAAACAAGTTGACTGTATGCAAAATAAGAACTCAGAGCTTCTCATTCAAAATCAAAATCACTCATTACATCACACTGCATCGAGAAATGGGATCATACATGTCTAAATATACCTTCTCCATGATTTTTGACTATTACATTAACAACCCATCATTATTCTTCGAAGAGAATCCTATTCTTCGAAATGTTGTCATGTAACTTTCAAAATTTGCAAATGTTGTCATGCAACACTTTGACAACTTTGACAACTATGCATAAAATAAAAATCCAATGATTTCCAACCAACCTAGAATGATTTCAAAACATCCTATAGAACATTTTAGGCATACTCCTACCCTTTCCTAAGTCTAAGAGGCTTTGGATCCATTTTTTCCACTTTAGGCTTAATCTACCAGTAGCCACTAGTAAAGAATAAACATCTAGGGTTGATTGAACCTAGTCAAATCTACCTAGGTACACACTTGTAAGACCTTCTAAGGTCAAATCCAAATAGTACTAACTTGGCTAAGGTCAGTACAAAGTTATATATATGCAAAATATTGTTTTCCACAAGGGTTTTTATGTGTGGAGATTAGGTATACCCACCTGAGTGATGTGGAGCTCACAACGTAGACGGTCTTTTAATCTTCTCAATGTTGGCTTTCTCTTGTCTACTCTCTACTGAGGGTGTTGAGTTTGTGTCCTATGTTTTTAATCCCACGACCTGGTCTCAGAATCTTACCTAGGAAAGGAGATCGCAAGAAAAAGAACCAAAAAGATGGTTTTGTATAATGGTAGTAGTTACTTTGGGAGAATGATGTAACTTAGGTTTGTTGTCATGTAAAATTAATTTAATTCTTGTTTTGAATATTCATTTATATATGAAACTTGGAAAACAATGGATATGGTTATGAATCAATCTACAACTATTGATGGCCTTTCAACATGATGTCATAACTTCACATATGTAGGTTAAGTGGCTTTTTTCATCTAAAATCAACAATTATGTTTCTTATAATTATGGGTGATTTAGTTGCATTCATTGAAATGAAAGGCTATATATGATAATTTGAGGTGAAAATTAATCAAAGGTTTCCAAGATGTGATTCCTTTCAAATTGTTTAATATTTTTTAAATCTACCAATTTCTAGATCCATGAGGTTTTTTAAGTTGTACTATTTGATTGTTTGATTTCAAATTGGCTTGATGGATCTAGTAGGAAAATAAAAAACATATTGAAATATTAAAATTTATTGGTCTTTTATCATTAAAAGAGAACATTAGGCATAAAATTTCTTTTGGGTTCAACTAAGATATAAAAGTAGTATTTATTTTAAATTCCCCAACCCCTTAAATTAAGTTGCATTGTTTAACATACATTAAGTTATATTGTTTAGCATAAGAGAAATGCTAAAGTTAAAGATTATAGCGTTGATTGTAAATATTTTTGCTAAATATAAAGGGTTTTAACATTGGTTGTAGACATCATTACTAAATTTTATAGATCATAATATTGATTGTAGAGATCATTTCTCAAATAATTTTTAAAATTGTGGAATTAATCATAAATATTATTACTGAATCTAAAAAGTTATAATTTTGGTAATTAAAAAAATTGCCCAATCCTAAAGCTTTCAGAGTGGATTGTAGAGATTAATTACTAAATATAAAAGGATGTAATTTTTACCTTACATATATTTAATAAATTTTGAAAATAAATGTTTGAACTGGCCTTAGATATTTTTGTTAATTCTTGAAACGTCTTTATAACAAAGATCCTTACAAATTGTGAGTAATATATTGAATACTTTCTCAAAATTTTAGTGGCACTAACAAGTTTAATGGGTGACATCATTAGATGAAAGGTACTAGGTTTCTGCATGATCATGGTATGCTAAACTAGGCCTTAAGTGGCAATGACAATTTAGAATATTAGGGTTAGGAAAGTTGACATAAAAATTTGGACAAGTTATCAATCTTATATCAAAAATGTGTAAGAAGAGAATCTGTAGAAAATTGAATCTAGTTTCTAAGATAATATCCCCTCTTTTAAAAAATGTTCTATTGTTGGAATTATATTGAGATAATTTGTACTAAGAGGGGAGGGGTGAATCAGTACCTCTCAAACTTTTCTTGGTTAACCCATTAACCCTTAGTCATCAGTTTGTAATTTATCTTATCTATCTGTTCATCTTTCTTTATGCATATGAAATCATATCATACATTATTTTTTATATGTAACAATAATATAAACATTCATGAAATTAGATAACACATGACACAAGATATGATATTGCAAAAAACTTCTGTTAGGAAGTAAAAACTGTGGTGGGGATTGTTACAGACAAAACTTCACTATCTATAGATAAGAAGAGTCAGTTAAGGCTTACAATTTGGTCACTTTTGATGACCTACCCTGTTAGGAGTATTACAGTAGAGACCTGTTAAGATCTACTTCGTTTGAAGCTTTCAACAACACTGTTAAGTGTGCACTCTATTAAGATATTTACAAAGGATGGTTAAGTCCACCTACATAAGGTTTTTAGATGTGATGTACTTGTTGGAATGCAACTAAATAGGTCTTTGATCTGATGGAATATGCAATCTTCAATTTATTGATAACAGATCCTCTAAAGATCCAAAAATACTATTAATCATCCTTCCATGATTGAGTATTACCTTTATCTGCTTGTCGGCAGCCTCTGTGTGTTCTTGATAATTGATGTATTATGCTTCTGATCTTTGCATGAATTCTTCCTTCTGCTCATTAGATGCTCTTTGTGGCTATCAATTATAAAGAATTCATGTACTCACAATTGAGTATGAACATCTATTTATACTGGCTTACATTCAATTCTTGATTCATGCATTTGCAAGTTAACTCTAGATTCAAGATATACAACTTGATCTTGATCTATAGTTAGATATGCTTTAGATCCATTAGGATGCTTTAAAGAATTTACATAAAGCTTGCATGATCATAAAAAACAAAAAACAATTCTACAAAATAGAATAACTTTACTTTATCCGCTGTGTATAAATCAGATCCACAATTTGTGGCTTTTTTGACTATCAATTCTGACGATCACTGTTCTTGGTCGTCGGTGTTCCTTTCTTTGAACATGTCGTCAGGTATGCTTGTCTGTTCCTATCGGGTTGTTCTGGAAACTATGTCACCGATGATGCTTGTCAATTTTATACTTAGATTTTTCTCAAAAATCTTTGTTCTGTCGGGTATGCTTGCATTTTACCGATACTGCTTGTGGTTCACCGGTGATGCTTGCTATTTGTTGGTAATGCTTTCTCTCTATGTTTTTTCTCTGAGTATACTAATGGAAAATTAATGTCATCAATCTCCCCCTTTGATATTAGTATCAAAAACATGATATGTGCAACATACTAAGTGTATTAGTATGTACACTTGTGTATACTTCTACCTTAGTCATTTCAATGACTCCCCCTATGTATGTGTTGGTAAGTGTAAGTATATATATATATATCCTTTATCTTTATCTTTTTGTTACCTGATATATGTATTGTACATAACTATATACATTGCCTTTCCTCCTTTTTTGATTCTAAGGACAAAGTTACTTACAACTTTCCAAAAAGGTGGGAATGTGAGGACTTGACTTCCTCCATCACCTTCTCCCATTTTTCTTTCAGCATTTCTAGTGCCAGGTGCTCTAGTGAAATCCTTACATGAATATCATAGATGTTGTCTACTACAGACATCTCCGAGGTTGCTATTATATTTCTAGCTTCTAAAATATGTTTCTGAAGTATTGTGAGATTTGGTAAGATATGAGCTTGGAGTTCTGTGATCTCACCTCTGAATTGGGTCTCAACATCCCATATTTCCTGCCTTAGCCTATTTGCCTTAATGACTGTGTCAGGATGTGGCTTTATGCTATTGGCATGTGAGGTTGGGCTTTGTGCACTCTTAGTGACATTTGAAACAATTTCTACTAGTTTGTCACTGTTTTCTTTTCCATATTTCTCTAGTGTGCACATTTTCTGAACTAAGGTGATTGCTTGAGAAATCATTGGCTCTAATTCATCACTAATTTCTGAGAGTTTTACCTTGTTCAGTGCCACTTCTTGGCTGATTTTATCAATTAACTTGAATTGATATTTCTTTTCTATTTGCTCTTCCATTGCTTGATCTGCCTCTATCCCTTACTCTGTATAGCGTCGGTGAGAACATCAATTTTTTCCTTGACCAAATTATTTTCATCAATTTTCACTTCAGGAACCAGTTGGTAGAGTATCTCTTTAGCCTTGTCAAGTGCCATGTTTTCTCTATGTGTTTGGATCATCTTCTTCTATATGACTTTCCTCTGACAGAGCACTCCAAACTCTTGAAGTTTGCCACTGTCCAAAGTGGTTAAGTCCCAGTTTGGAACTTTAATAACTTCATCAAGTGTCATAGCCAATATATCCTTCTTTACTATTTTCTTCTTCTTCTTCTTTGGTTAGTTGGTAGTGGCAGATTGATGTAATACCATTTGTAAGGCTTGAGACTGGGTTGACTTAGTTGGTCAGTGTATAGAGGATGAGGCATCCTTTCGTACCTGTTCTGTAATCAACAGCTAGTTTGGTGAAGATGTCTCCTCATGTTCCTTGGGTGTTTCAACAGATGAGTCTTCCCTTTTTAATTCCTCATTTCTCTTTACTTTCTCATTCTTTTCTTTCTCTACAACCTTCTTTGAGGTATCCTCTGTAGTTTTCTATGCCTCTTGTTGTTTTTCCTTTGATGTATCTTTCTTCTCATCGGTGTCATCCTTCATTTCTGTGTTAGTATCCTTTCGAGTATTGGATGCACCTTGATTTTCATTTGTACCCATATCCTTGGGTATATCATCATCTTTCTTGGATGATTTGTCCTGGCTGGAATGTATATCGATAGCATCTATCAATATATTCATATTTGTAGGTGTATTGATAGTTGAAATGTCAATAGCTTTGTCCTATTCATAGGTATTAACCCTTGTAGCAGTGATATCTTCATTTTTTGCATATCTGCTACAGGGTCTTTTCCTGTAAATGTGTCAACAATGTTGTCTAACCATGAATCATAATTTATATCTATATCTAAGTTACCTTCAATTGTGAGGTCCTCTTTGGCAACTTCTTCATCCTCCAAGTTAATGTGGATGGGGCTATCCAGTACGTGATCATGTTGGCCATCTTTTGACCAATCTTCATCTATAATATATGTTTGTTTTTGACCTATGATCTTTACTTCTTCATTCTCTAACTCAGCTGTTGAGTGAGTTGTTGTGTTGATAGGTTCCTTTTCAGGATTGCTTTCCTCATCAGGTTTTAGTAGACCACTCCATATTTTGTGAGTGTCTTCTTCTAGCTCTATAAGCTTTCCTTGAAGAAATTTATAAGCTCTCAGTTTTGGTGATAATTTCTTTGTATATCTTTCCATTACTTCATTGATTTCGTCTTTTGTTGATTCAACAGGCATAAGAGACACTAATACTCTTTCTCTTATCCTTTTCTCCTCATGGAGTGCAAAAGTGAATCTAGAGGATATCTTATCCAAAAGGTCTTGTGGAACATCTTGTCTTGTGAAGTGTAGTGGGACATAATAATGTCTGCACATCTTAGCAATAAGTGCATCATCAATTTTATTTTGTTCTATTATATCCCATCTTAACCATTTCCTGATCTTTGGATATCCAATAGATGTAGCTTCAAAAATATACTTACATATGCTATCAATGTCATCAGATGGAGATGTAACCTTTGCTTTTTCTTTTGCAAGTTTGATAGTGTCAGGTTCATCCATTGTTGTATCTTCTAATTCTTCGTCTGTCTAAACATACTTTCTCCTCTTTGCAGGTGTCCTAGGTTGTTGTTTAGCCTTTGTAGGTGCAGGTTTCCTCTTGTACACCTTCCCTTTTACTATAGGTGAAGGAATAGTATCCTTAGCCATTTGGCTTCTTGTTCTAGACTTTTTAGTTGGAGGAGGAGGTGGTGAATTAGATTTCTCTTCCTCTGATTCTTGTTGCTCTGCTATTTCACTGATGGGAAGTTGTTCCTCGGTGTCTTCCTCCTTACCTTCTTGTTCCTCCTTTCCTTCTTGATCCACTTTTCCCTCTTTTTCTTCTTCACCATCAGAAGATATATTCAAGTTCTTTTTCAAATTCTTGACCATTCTTTTAGACTGCTTGACAGCCTTCTTGACAACAAGAGTTGATTTAATCTTTAGTTTGGCTTCCTCATATGTGCCAAATCTTATTTGTTTGTTGTCAACGGGTTCATTTAGTAATGCCTAAATGCATTCTATTGCTAATCCAGTTTTAATTTCATAATCAATCTTTTCTAGCAAAGATTTCCTTGGGACTACTGCTTGAATGTAGGTGAAGTTAGTATCCACCATAAAAAAAATGTCATCTTTGTATTCCTCAATTAGACTTTTAGGAATTCTACTCCTTTCTTGTAGCATATCCTTAATTGTCTTAAAGTACTCATGCATAACATTATCAAAATCTGTGCCTAGTGTTTCAATGAATTCACTAATATGCATGGTAATGGGTCTGCTGGTGTCCCATGCTACTTTTCCAATTGAAGGAAAGTACTCTTCGAAGTAGAAGAATATACATAATATAAGGAAATTGAACTGACATGTGTTTGTCTGTGAAGACCATATCGTGCACATGTTCTCCTCAAACTGATGCAATAGGATCTCTGCTAGATCCATCTTCTTCCCCAGTTTGATGATTTTGTAGGCTTTGATCATTATTATGCTAGAGATACTATTCATTCTGCTAGCTTGAAATATCTTCTATCCAACTATGCAAGCACCAAATTTTAGCTCTATGTCAGTGATAGTGTTTACCTTCAGTGCCCTCTTGTCTGATTTAGCACCATTTAACTTTTCCACTTCTGCAAGAGAAGGATGTTTATGAGCCTGAGGTTTGTCATTTTTTGGATAGCTTGTCACTGCGTGTATAACATCTTTTGTTATAGCCTTTCGTTTTTACAACCACAAAGTGTTATTATGTACTGTGCTTAGAACAATCTTAATCCATTCTATTTTAAAAACCTTTGGGAAATGAAGTGCATTTGTCAGACCTTTCACTTCTAAGTGTTTATGCTCTTCTTTGATCTTGCCACCACCATCACAAAGTGCCTTATAGGCATTGTCTAGGTCTAGATCTCCTATCTCTGAGATCTTGTAGTGTATATAGGATCTAACATCCTCGACCAATAAAACCCTAGCTGGGATTCAGTAGAATGCTCCAGAATCGTCTGGTTGAGAGGCTATCTCAGGATGTAACTTATATTTCAGTTCAGCACATGCCCCTCTTTTAACAAGCTTAAATGGTTTCTTCTTTTCGTCCTTAAGTTTCTCTACCCTAGATGTCGATGCCATTGTTTTTGATATTTTAGGGGTTTTTTGTAAATCAAAATAGTTCTTATCAGTGAGTGAATGAACTTACTGAATGTTTATGATCTCCTTTGAATTTGTATGCTCAGTGAATGAATTCTGCTGGGTCACTTCTCAAATTTCTCAAAATCACTCTGCTTTTCTCTGCGCTGCTCAAAAATCACGGGTGTGAAAATGAGCTTACCCGTTGGGCTTTTATACTTTTTGGTGCCCTAAGTTGTCATTAATGCTTACCAACTTCATCAATTTATGAAGACTGCCTCCGTCGGTAAATACATTCATAACTCCTTTGGTGTCTTTGCAAAGTGTCAGAGTAGCTTAGAGGTGTTGGAGACTTCACCGATGATCGTCGGTGATATTGCAACAAAAACTTTTGTAGATTCAGTGTATACCAATACTCTTCAGGTTACACACAACTTGTGTAATGACCGATACATTCTGATAAGTATTACATGTATTTTCTGTGTGTGTTCACCGATGCAGATTGTTTCCAATAATCGATGGTTGCTTTATAGTAGATTATCAAGTAACAATATATTGCATCTTTATTCATGCCTATATAACAATATGAATTATGTGTAATGGAACTGATGCATAATAAAACATGTGATAATGCAGTTCCATACTTACTTGTGCAATCTAGTTAGATGTAGTGATGTCACTGGATCCAGTGGATGGGGTGTCACCATTTGCATTGCTTGTACTAGCACCTTCAGTGTTTTTGGCTTTTACCCACGTCTTGTTTCTCATTCTTTTGATGTCATCAATGGTATTTCAATTGGGATGTGTATTTGTGTCCGTCAGTCGGTCTTTGCAATCTTTTATCACATGTCCAACTTTATGACAATGTAAACATGCCATACCTTGATTGGTCCATCCTCTTGACCTTCTGGTCCATTTTCTCATATAGTTGGCAACAATATGACCATACCTTCCACATGCTATGCAATTTACCCATGTGTTATAGTCCCAAACATATGAGTTACCCTCTCTGGTTCGTTTGTAGCTTTTATCAGTTTCGTTATGAGTCCATGCCTTGTTGTTCTTTTTTCTAGCATTCCTTGTGTGTATGCCCATTCATCTTGCATGTAGGACAGTATTTGTCCATGTAGGTTTTTCTCTTTGGATTTATCACTTTGGATTTATCACTTTGGATCTGCACTCATGTGCCTTGTGTTCTCTCTTTTGACATTTATAACAATTACCAATAAAAGTAGATTGTGCTTGAGAAATACCTTTCGTTTTTCTTCTGTAGATGTTTGAGGTGTGGCCTAGTTTTCCATAGTGATTGCATGACAACTCCTTGGATCTTGGGGTTGTGAAAGCATTCCTCTTATCGGATTGATTTGAGGATTCTCCATTCTCATTATACCCTAATCTTGTGTAGTTTTTGACTCTTCTTTGTCCATCAAGAAAGTCATCCATCCATTTGTTACTATCCTCAGCCTTTTTGATCAGTTCATTATGTTGATTCTGAACTCTGATTTCATACTTTATTTTTTCATTTTCTTCCCTTAGTTCACCAATGGTTTGTATTCTTTCTATGAGTTCTATATTTAATATGTTTTCTTCTTGACTCATAAGAATAATCTGGTTGGTGACCTCATGGTGATGCTCAGTGAGTCTTTGAATCTCTGATTCTTTATCTTGTAGGTTCTCTGTAATTTTCCTCCTGTCATCAATGGCTAGTGTTCTTTCATTTTCATCTTTTCTTGCATCATTCATAACATCAATCATTTTTACCATTTGAGTCTCTTGACCAATTTGCAGCATCTTGATTTGATCTGTCAGATGTAGATTGATCTCTTGCATACTTGTAATTTCTTCAACTGATGCATCTAAAGATTTGCTCAATGATGATTCTAATGTTTCAAAGTACTCTTGTATTTTCATTTCTTTGTAGTCTTTCTCATTCAGCCTGGTTGCCATAATCTGTCTTTCATCAAGAAGATTTCTTAGCTTTATCTTCGCCTCCTTATACTGCTCAAAGTTTATTTGCATCTGTAACTGCTCATTCTCAATAGTCATATCCAATCTAAACTAATCCATTGCTCTGATCTTTTCTCTCGAGTCTTTAAGTTTTTCAAGAGAGAGACTTAGCTCTGATACCAATTGTTGGAATTATATTGAGATAATTTGTACTAAGAGGGGAGGGGTGAATCAGTACCTCTAAAACTTTTCTTGGTTAGTCCATTAACCCTTAGTCATCAGTTTGTAATTTATCTTATCTATCTGTTCATCTTTCTTTATGCATATGAAATCATATCCTACATTCTTTTTGGTATGTAACAATAATAGAAACATTCATGAAATTAGATAACACATGACACAAGATATGATATCATAGAAAACTTCTGTTAGGAAGTAAAAACTATGGTGGGGATTATTACCCACAAAACTTCACTATCTGTAGATAAGAAGAGTCGGTTAAGGCTTATAATTTGGTCACTTCTGATGACCTACCCTGTTAGGAGTATTACAGTAGAGACCTATTAAGATCTACTTCATTTGAAGCTTTCAACAACACTATTAAGTGTGCACTCTGTTAAGAGATTTACAAAGGATGATTAAGTCCACCTTCTACAAAAGGATTTTAGATGTGATGCACTTGTTAGAATGCAACTACATAGGTCTTTGATCTGATGGAATATGCAATCTTCAATTGCTTGATAATAGATCTTTTAAAGCTCCAAAAATACTATTAATCATCCTTCCATGATTGAGTATTACCTTTATCTTCTTATCGGTAGCCTCTGTGTGTTGTTGATAACTGATGTATTTTGTTTCTGATCTTTGCATGAATTCTTGATTCATGCATTCACAAGTTAACTCTAGATTCAAGATATACAACTTGATCTTGATTTGTAGTTAGATATGCTTTATATCCATTAGGATGCTTTAAAGAATTTACATAAAGCTTGCATGACCATAAAAAACAAAAAACAATTCTACAAAATAGAATAACTTTGCTTTATCCCCCATGTATAAATCAGATCCACAATTTGCGGCTTTTCTGACTATCGGTTATGACGGTCGGTGTTCTTGGTTTTCAGTGTTCCTTTCTTTGAACATGTCGTCGGGTATGCTTGTCTGTTCCTGTTGGGTTGTTCTAGAAACTATGTCACCAGTGATGCTTTTCTTCGCTGGTGATGCTTGTCAATTTTATACTTAGATTTTTCTCAAAAATGTTTGTTCTTTCGGGTATTCTTGCATTTTACCGGTATTGCTTGTGGTTCGACAGGGATGCTTGCTATTTTTTGGTAATGCTTGTTGTTTTTGTTTTTTCTCTGAGTATACTAATGACAAAATAATGTCATCACTATATGGTGAAATTTCAAATTTCAATGTAGTAGTATGAAAATTTCAAAAAAAAAGATAAGAAGAAGGTGTATATCTGACCACCTTAAACACAATCAAATGATATTATTTTTTTACAAGATTCTAGATATAAGTAGTAGACTCATGTTCGGATGTGACGCATATTTTTTTGTAATTTTTTTCCAAGTAAATAATTAATTATGATTTTTCTACTACAACTTTTCCAGAATATAAAAAATCTCGTGTCTGACCCCCTTAACTTACTCTAAAATTCATCAAATTGAATTTTTTTTAGTTTTTAATTTGAGTAGGAAAAGTGTAGAATGTGACTCATGTTTTGGATTTCAAAAATGTTATACTGTCTACAAAGTTATAGCTATTTTTCAATCAGTCTATCAATCAGGACTAAAAAGATAAGAAGTAGGCTCATGTCTGACCACCTTAAATACAATCAAATGATAATATTTTTTTACTAGATTGTAGTTATAAGTAGTAGATTAATGTCAATATGTGACGCATATTTTTTTGTAATTTGTTTCCAACTAAATAATTATTTATGATTTTTCTTCTACAACTTTTCGAAAATATAAAAATTCTCATGTCTGACAACCTTAACTTAGTCTAAACTTCATCAAATTGAATTTTTTTTTTTTTCTTGTAGTAGGAGAAGCATAGAATGTGACACATGTTTCCGATTTAAAAAATGATATACCATTTTAAAGTTATAGCTATTTTTCAACCAGTCTACCAATCAGGACTTCTTTTTAACATCGCCACTTTTTGGCATACCATGATCCTGGACATACCCTACTCTTAGTTAATAGGAATATAAATTGACATATTTTAGTAATATTATTTTTAAATTACTATTGTCTTTATTAGAGAGAGAGAGAGAGAGAGAGAGAGAGAGAGAGAGAGAGAGAGAGAGAGAGAGACTCTTGTAGGTATTAACTTTTAGTGATTACTTTGGGAAATAAATAATGGTATTTGAGTCATTCAAGGTTTGATTTTTGAAAAATTAATGTTTGATCTTTCAGAATTAATGTTTGATCTTTCAGAATTAATGAAGATAATTTAGAAAACCAATAGTTTATTACACTTATTGATGGATCTATTGAAAATAAATTCTTCTAAGTAACATGTTGATTTATTTGTCATTAAACAAATATCACACACTAAGACATGAATAAATGTATTAAAATATAATAAAATTACGAAGAGTAGATAGTCGAGGAGTGTATAGTAAAGGTCATCATTTCAAATTTTACAAGTATGATTAAGAGGCAACTATTAGTTGCATATACTCTGGAATAAAATGTCATAATTGGGATAGTATACATGACACATGTATGAAATTGTCAATATAATGATTTGGGTATGTCATCATATAAATAAGTTAAATATAGTACCATCTTGGCTACTTGTTGATTTTATAGCACTTGGTTAAAGTATGGAGTTCTTGGGTTTCTATTTCTTAGGCATGCTGGTCTTTGTTGCTCAGGCATGCTTTGTTCTCTGTTGCTCGGGTTTTGTCACTTGGGCATGCTTGGCCTGAGTCATTTTCTGTTGCTTAGGGTGTTCTTTTCCTAAGTCGTTGTTGTTGCTTGGTCATGCTTGGCCCAAGATATTGTTGTTGCTCGGTCATCCTTGGCCCGAGTTGTTTTTGTTGGTTGGTCATCCTTGGCCTGAGTTATTTATTTCAAAGTTGGATCTCATGGGTGACTTTTGCATTTAATTTGGATCACGACATTAATGATGGATCTCTCATTGGGGTTTGGGTGGACCTAAATCTATTGGTTTTAGTGAATATTGTGGCTGACTTCTTCATTTAATATTTTTTTACAAGTCGACTAATGGCTAAGTTGTATAAATAAAGAGGTTTGCGTAGAGTCTTAGGAGTAGAACAAAAGTAGGAGAAGAAGTGATTGAAGAGTTCTTTTGAGATCTGAAGATCTAAGATAATGGAAGGAAGATGGAAGAGCTAGTGGCATGTTGGCTTAGGAGGCAAGAAGATTTCTTGGTAGCTTGCGAGCACAAGTTTAGATTCTCTTTTGGAGTTCCTACCAGGTTATTGTGTGGCGTGTCACAGAACTGGACTAGTTTGGAAGGTGGAGCTAAATCTTACAATGAGTTTTTGTTGTGTAATGGGCAGAAGATACATGGCTTGATGATTATAGAACATCTTGGTGGTAGATCTTAGATTTATTTCATTATATTTGGTCGTAACCAGGAAGGCCTTAGAGCCCGAGATGTTGCATGTAATTGAATCTGAAAATAATATAAATTGATATTAGTTTTCATATTCTATGGTATTGTGTTTCTACTATGTTGTTCTTGTTGTTGGCTAAAAGTTTGGATAGTCCTTCAATGGATCCTCCAACCTTGACTACATCAAGTGGTATCAGAGCTGGTTTGTTTCATTTAGGAGATTGGTTGCAAAGGGTTTTTGAAGATCTTGGAGATATGCCTCTGAGAATTGGACCTTGGGATGGTTGATGGGATTGTTGAGGATCTGCTAGTTGATATCCATGGAAATATGAAGAAGTTGAAGAATAAGTTCTTGGAAGATATTATGGGTGCTTTTGTTGATCTCGATAACCCTAGATCTATTTTTGTTGTAGAGGTGGTTGGTTTTCATACTCGGATGGATGGATTTGATATGGAAATTATAGAGCATCTTGTTGTTGATGATGAGATTATTGATAAGGAAGAAGATGTTGATTGTTTTGCTGATCAGTATGAGGTTTTGATTGTGAATGGTGAAGATGGTGGACATCTTGATATGCTACTTATTGATAAGCTTGAGCGCTTTGATGAGGTTACTATTGCTAATGGTGATGTTGGAGAGTTGCAGACTAACTTGGTTCCATTGGATGTGTTGGCATGGAAGTTGTTGTTCTTAGTCTTGAGGATGTGGAAACCTTTGGTGAAGATGAAGTGGATTTGGTGTTGTTCAAATGTTACCTTTAGTGAGAAAGTTTTGGACACAATTTTGTTTGTAGCCCATGAGTCTGATACAGTAGCATCTTGGCTACTTGTTGGTTTTCTTATGATTTTCTAGCACTCAGTTAAAGTATGGAGTTCTTGGGTTTCTGTTGCTTGGGCATGCTGGTCTCTATTTCTCGCGCATGCTTGGTTCTCTATTTCCCAGGTTCTATCACTTGGGCATGCTTGGCCCGAGTTGTTTTCTGTTGCTTAGGGTGTTCTTTTCCCAAGTCATTGTTGTTGCTCGATCATCCTTGGCCCGATTTGTTTCTATTTCTTTGTCATCCTTGGCCTGAGTTGTTGTTGTTCCTCGGTCATCCTTGGCCCAAGTTGTTTATTTTGGATTTGGATCTACTGGCCAAATTATGCATTTAATTTGGATCACAACATTAATGATGGATCTCTCATTGGGGTTTGTGTGGACCTAAATCTAGTGGATTTAGTAACCATTGTGGCTGACTTGTTCATTTAATATTTGTTTACAAGCTGACTTATGGTTGAGTTATATAAATAAAGAGGTTTGGGTAGAGTGTTAAGAGTATAACAAAAGTAGGAGAAGAAGAGCTTGAAGATTTCTTGTGAGATCTATGGATCTAAGATAGTGGAAGGTGTTGGAAATGAGATAAGTAACTAAGAGGGGAGTGGTGAATCAGTTACTTCAAAACAAATCCTTTTGTCCCTTATATATCTTAAACAATATAACAATGTTACTTGGTCAATTAAGATATTCTTCTGTAACTCAGGTGTTAAAGTAATCTTTATGATATCCAATGTAATTAAACTTTAGTGATTAAGTGCTGAAACATAAAGTATGAAACAAATAACATATACATAGGTGATACTAAGATTTAATGCGGAAACTCAATATGCAAAAAACCACCAGTGTATCTAGTTAATGTTTTTCACTCTTCTGAAGTGAGCCCTGTTAGGATCCAACCCTGTTAAAGGTTACAAAAACACACTGTTAGGTGTGACCATGTTAGAGGATTTAAATCACCCTGTGATGAGTGTCCTTGTTCAAGGTATTTATCACTTCAACATAGAAATGATACCTTGCGAGAGGATTTACAAAAAGACTATTAAGTCTACTATGTTAATAAATTTGAGATCACTGGTACAATTGTTAGAAAGTGACAATTAATTGACCTGTATGTGTAAGCAACTGTCTTTGTTGATTTAGGTCTTTGTTCTGATTATAAATGGATCCTTGCTAATCAAATATTCTATTGTGGCTCTGAGTGTTCTATACTCAAACAAAATTCCATTTTATTTTTCTTTCACTCTTCATATCACAAAATTCCACACTTCTACTTATTTTCAACTTTTCACACACTCTCTTTCTCATATTCAATCCAAAATTGACCTTTCATGTATATGGTAAGCCCTATCAAGTTGGCTTGAATATACTTCTAAATAAGTAATAAATCATAATTCAATCAGGCTCATATAACTAGTTAATTATATAATGTAAACCACTGTTAGTCGGCTAACATTGAATAATCAACTTGGTTAACACTGATTTTCTTTAATGCCCAACCATGACTGAATTTCCTGAGTGACTCAGTCAACACTGAACATCTTCAATGCTCAACTAATCTTGGTCAACACTAAAAACTCTTTTCATTCACCAACTGTGCTCAGTCTGAATGTAGACATTTGTGTAACATCCCTACATAACTGTAAATACATGTGTAACATCAATGACAATACACAATTGAATAATTATCTTCAACAATCTCCCTCTTTGGCATTGATGCCAACTCAACATGTCATAATATAAACAATTGTAGAGCAACCTAAAAATTTCTTTAATGTCTTTAGATTTATTCTTATTCTCATCCAAAAACTCCCTCTTTCATCAAACTCTGTCTCTTGATAAGATTTCTCCCTCTGACATCAAACTTTCCCTCATTCTGTTATGATCATTAATGAACTATCCCTTAAGTAATTCTTATTTATTATAGAAAACTCTCCCTCTTTGACATAGATGCCAAAGAATCCATTCCCAATAATACTAAATAGTCAATAATATTTCTCTTTGAAGTTGTAATTCACCTCAATGTACTAATTCATCTACAATGGGTTCTAATGTACCTGCATCAACTGATAGATATTCTCTATGGCTCGGGTTGATGATCACTAAACTATATTTTAATAAGCTTCAGTTAGGGGAAGCACACCTAGCTTTCCTCTAAGATACAAAAATGCATCCTTAGGTAAAGGTTTCGTTAATATGTCTGCAACTTGTTCTTTAGTACTCACATATTCCAACCTTACCTCTTTATTTTGTACCAATTCCCTCAGGAAATGATACTTTATTTCTATATGCTTGGATTTATTGTGCATCACTAGATTCTTTGAAATGTTAATGGCACTAGTATTGTCATAGTAGATAATAATTGGTTCTTTCACTTCTTCCTTCATTCCTGAAAATAACTACCTGAACCATATGATGTTTGAACAATTCATTGCTACAACAACATATTCTACCTATGTTATAGACTGAGAGATACAATTCTATTTCTTCCTAGTCCAAGACACTAACCTCTTTCCAAGAAAGAAATCTCCACCACTAGTGCTTTTCCTATCATCAACACTTCCAGCCCAATCAACATCAGTGAAAGTCTTCAAATCAAATTTCCCACCTTTCTTATACCATAAACCATAGTCTTTAGTACCCTTCAAATATCTCAAAAATCTTTTTATTTCCATTAGGTGATTGTCTCTGGGATTAGCTGAAAATATTGCAACAATACGAGCTGTTATTGTAATATCAGGTCTGGTGTGAACAACATATTGCAATTTTCCAATCATGGATCTGTAGTTGGTTTGATCTACCTCCTTTGAATCATCATCTTTAGACAATTTTTGTCAAGTACACATGGGTGTTTGAACATGTTTGGAATCTTCCATTCCAAATTTCTTGAGTATCTCCTTGATATATTATGATTGAGTAATGTAGATACATCCTTTGATGAACTTGTAATGCAACAAAGAATTTTATCTCACCAAACATAGACATCTCAAATTCTTTACTCATAGCTATAGAGAATGCTTTGCATAAGTCATCATATCCAGTGAATAATATGTCACCAACAAATATCTCTACTAACAATATTTGGTTTTTTGGTCCTTATTTGTTGTACCAGATACTATTATCACTGGTTCTTTGAAATCTAATATTTACTAGGTAACCATGTAGTCTTTCATACCATTCTCTGGGGACTTTCTTCAGTCCATATAATACTTTGTGTAACTTTCAAACCACATTCCTTCTGCTGGGATCAACAAATCCTTCAGGTTTCTCAATGTAGACTTCTTCTAGGATTTCATTTAGAAATATAGATCTCACATCCATTTGATACACTTTGTAGCCTTTATGTTTAGCATATGCTAGAAGATTTCTGACTCCTTCAAGTCTTGCAATAGGAGCAAAATTTTTTCCATAATCAATACTAGTCTGGCCTTGTTTCTAGAAACTTCATCATTTTCATTCATCTTATTTCTAAAAACCACTTGGTTCCAATCACATTCTTGTCCTTTGTCCTATGCACAAGAGTCCATGTTTTTTCTTCTTAATCCTCTCAATTTCTTCATTCATTGCCTCTATCCAAATTTCATCATTCAAGGCATCTTTAATAGTTCTAGGTTCAAATTCACTTAGTAAACATTTAGCTTTGATTTTTTTCCTTGTCATTACACCTTCTATCTTATCTTCAATTATTTCGTCAAGTGCATGATGCCTTCTAACATATTTAGAAAGTACCAGATCCTTCAGTCTTGATTCTAGACTTGATCCACTAGGTCTATCATTCTCAAACATTCTTTCATGTTCTTCTATCTAATGCTCATGTTCCACTGTCTATGACTCGTTCTCTTTTACCAATAGCTCAGGTTGCATAGTCTGCAACTCAATTTTTATAGTTTGTGTTATTATATTCAGTGGTTGACAATTCTACTATCCAATCACCATTTCTCGAGTCATAGGCATAGTATCAAGTTCATGATACACAAAGTTCATGTAGTCTTCAAGCTCTTTACTGCTCTTCTATTCACATTTTTTTGCAAACTCATCAATCTTGACATGTACACTTTCTATGACATTATGAGTAGTAAGATTCATATATTTGTATACTTTGCTTTTACATGAGTAGCCTAGGAATATTCCTTCATCACATTTTGCACCATGTTTTCCTTTTCTTTCTTCCTTCAAGATGTAACATTTCCTTCCAAATACATTGAAACAATGAACATTAGGTTTATAGAGATACCATAATTCAAAAGGTGTCTAGTTACTACCTTTCTTTAGTTGAACTTGGTTCAAGGTGAGCATGTAGTGCTGATGGCCTCCTTCCATTATTTGGCAGCAACATTCTTTTCAATCATTAGAGTTCTGGCACAATCCATAATGGCTCTATTTCTTCTTTCTGCTATTCCATTTTGTTGTGGTGTACTAGGAGCAGATACCTATCTTTTGATTCCTCTTTCACTACAGAATTCATTGAAATCATTAGATCTAAATTCTCCTCCTCTGTCAGATCTTAGACATTTTAGTTTCTTTCCAGTTTCCTTTTCAACTCTTGCAAGATACCATTTGAACTTCTGAAAAGCTTCTATTTTTTCTCTGAGAAACATGACAATCATCATTCTGGAATGATCATCAACAAACAAAATAAAATATTTCTCTCCAGTATAGCTTGTTGTTCCAATTGGTCCTCAAAGTTTAGTATGTACCAATTCCAAGTTTTCATCAATATTGTGATTCTTGCTCGTGAAAATTGTCTTGCTCATCTTTCCGATTTGACATTGTTTGCATATTACTAACTCAGGTTTCTTCAAAATAGGAATACCTCTAACTCTTTTGTTATTGATTATGTTTACCAGATTATCAAAATTTACATGATACAACCTTTTATGTCGTATCCAAATTTCTTCTACTTGTGTAATGAAGCATGAACTTTTAGTGAGATCAAGATAGAATAGATTACCTTTTGTTTGCCTACCTATTCCAACTAGGTTCCCTTTACCATGCAGGAGCTTGGCCTTACCATTCTTGAATTCTACCTTGAAGCCAATGTTGTTTAGTTGTGCTACACTGAGTAGATTTCTCCTTAGTCCTTCAACCCAATAAGGGTTATCACATTTGATTCCTTATGTTAGAGTAATGCAACCTTTTCCTTTCACATAATGGAGTTCATCATTCCCAAAACTGACACTACCACCATTATAGTGCTCAAGATGTTTAAATTTTTTCTTATTACCAGTCATGTTGTGAGAACAACCACTATCAATCATCCATGTGTGAGTTATACTGATATGTGAGAAAAGTGATGTGTTTTCATCTTCTTCATCTGATTCATCCTTTATAGCAATATAAACCATTTCATCTTCTTCTTGATCACTATCAGAATCCTTAGCAATATAGCAAGACTTCTTACCTTTGTCCTTGAAGCTTTTGTAATTCTTGTAATATTTCTTGGCTTTGTACTTGTTTAATTTTTTCTCATATTTGTCTTCTTTTTTCAGACACTTGGAAACAATGTGACCAACCTCATTGTATGAGAACCAAATCAATGTAATTTTACCTTTGTATTTACCTTTGGTAGCTCTCCTTGCCAGTAATGCTTTAATGATATCTAGATCTCCATCATCAGATTCATCATCACTATCACTTTAAATCTACTTCCCTTTTGAGTATCTATCCTTCTTACCATGGTTTAATTTAGCTTTGAATGTAGACTTAAGATTGCTAGAGCTAGGAGAAAAATTGTCAAAGTTGTCCAGCTCAAAAGATGTAAGCCTTCCAACTAATGCATCCAGAGTTATATCCTTATTGCACCTCATCTCTTGAATAGCTGAAAATATAATAGCATAGATAGGAAGTAAATATATTAATACCTTGTTGACCACTGTTGTATCTTCAATTATTCCTCATGTGGCTCTAGTGGCACTCACAATCTTTTTAATTCTTTCATTGTATCGTGTAATGTCTTCTCCTTCTTTTATTTTCATCTGATCAAATTGTCACTTGAGACTCTCTTTACATTTGCATCTCCTCCATGAATGTCCTGTAATTTCCTCCACATATCATAGGCTATAGGGTAGTCCTTGACTTTATCAAATTCCAAGTAGCTTAGTGAAAAATCTATATCAATCAACATTATGTTATAAAGATTTTGTTCCATCATCTTTTCCACAGTCATAGTTATTGTTGGTTCCACATATTTGTTGTCCAAAAATTGCAAACCAACATCTCCAATAGTAGATAGATATAGTTTCATCAACTCTTTCCATGCAAGGAAGTTTTCTTTGTTTATCTTTGGGATCTCCCTTCTGCAAGACATATGTGATCTTTAGCTTAAGCCTTGAAACATTTTTTGAAAGCACTTGAATCTCTGATACCAATTGTTGGATATGAGATAAGTAATTGAGAGGGGAGGGGTGAATCAGTTACTCCAAAGCAAATCCTTTTGTCCCTTAGATGTCTTAAACAATATAACACTTTTACTTGGTAAATTAAGATATCCTTTTGTAACTCGGGTGTTAAAGAAATCTCTATTATATCCAATGCAATTATACTTTAGTGATTAAGTGTTGAAACATAAAGCATGAAAAAAATAACATCTACATAGGTGACACCAATATTTAATGTGGAAAACTAATATGGGAAAAACCACCAAAGTAACTAGTTACTATTTTTCACTCTTCTGATCTGAGCCTTGTTAGGAGCCAACCCTGTTAATGGTTACAAAAACACACTGTTATGTGTGACCCTATTAGAGGATTTAAATCACGCTGTGAGGAGTGGCCTTGTTAGAGGTCTTTATCACTTCAACATATAAATGCTACCTTGTGAGAGGATTTACAAAAATACTGTTAAGTCTACTCTGTTAAGAGATTTGAGATCACTGCTATAATTGTTAGAAACTAACAATGAATTGAATTGTATGTGTAAGAAACTCTCTTTGCTAATTCAGATCTCTATTTTGATTATAACTAGATACTTTGTGATCAAGTATTCTATTATGGCTCCAAGTGTTCTATACTCAATCTGAATTCCATCTGATTTCACCTTCACTCTTCATAGCACATTCCACACTTCTCCCTATCTTTAAATTTTCACACACTCTCTTGCTCATGTTCAATCCAAACTTGACCTTTTATGTATATGATAAGCCCTATTGAGTCAGTTTGAACATACTTCTAAATAAGTAATAAATCATAATTCAGTCAGCCTCATATAACCAATTAATTATAGAATGTAAACTATTGTTAGTCGACTGATATTGAATAATCAACTCTGTTAACACTGAGTTTCTTTAATGCCCAACCATGACTGAATTTCCTGAGTGACTCGGTCAACACTAAACATCTTCAATACCTGAGTGATCTCAGTCAACACTAAAAACTCTTTACATTCACAAACTATGTATGGTTTGACTGTACATATTTGTGTAACATCACTACATAAGTGTAAATACATGTGTAACATTAATGACAATACATAATTAAATAATTGTCTTCAATAGAAGGAAGGTTGAAGAGCTCATGGAATGTTGGCTTAGTCTTATGCCCTACATACCCATCCCTACATTTTGTTGGAAAAATTTTGGGTCCCCCTTTTTGCTTTTTCCTTGTTCCTCTTTTCTTTTGTCTTCTTCCGGCCTTCTCTTCTACGGGGCTCGTTTCTTTTTCTTTTTGGTTTTTCTCCCACCGGGACCAGGTCCCAAAGTGTTTTTGTTTTCTTTGTGCCAGCCAGATTTAGGACTCTTGGATTCTTTGCCACTACCTCCTCGTTTGTTAGAGGGTGTGGTTGCATGAGATCCCCAAGCCTGAAGTTTAGAGATCTCCCTTTTTTTAAGACTAATGGAAGAAAGCAGTGTGTTTTACCCTAGGGGTATAAATAAATATTTACTTGTCACTTTCATATTTACCACAAACAAGATTACCCAGAGTGATTAAGAGAAAATTTGTGATTAACTGTGAATTGCTTTGAGATGCTTAACAGTACTTTGCAATTGAGTTGATATTTGACTTTGCACACCTTTTTGGCTTCCTTGAAAGGTTGTAGGTGTTCATGGTCCATGAAAGATTCCTATTTTGTAGAGAACCTCCTATGCTCCTCCTCCCGCATTTCCTGGTGTTAAGGTAGGTCCTTCGGCTCTCTTGTGGTTTTCTTTGTTTTTCTTTTGTTTTTCTCTTTTCTTTTGGGTCTTTTTTCATTGTGGTCTTTTGGTTTGTCATCACCTCCCATTGGTGGTTTGGCTCTACAGGAAGGTTTTCCACCTTCCTTGCATTGTGTTTTTTCCTATAAATAGTGTACAATACTGTAGATTTCATAAGTAGGTGTAATTTCTTTGTGTAATGTCGTAGGTTCTCTGTAAATTATAGATAGTCCTTAGGATAGGGTCATTCCTGTAAATTGTGCTTTTCTCTGACTTCCCCTATATATTTGGTTTGTACATTGTTTTGGGGAGCCTTCCTATGGCTAGTGCATTGCACTCTCCACACTGTATAACTCATATTTTGAGCTCGCCCGCATGGTGTCCACCTGGTTCAAACTTGAAATCTTGCTTGTTCAAACTATGGTAGTTTTTTCTCTCCTCCATCGCTTCATCATTGATGGTGGGATTAATTTCCCTAAAGCACAAGCATTAAAAACCATCACATCTGGCATTCAATTCACTCGTGTCAACATGTCTATCACCATTAAGTGACATTATGCCATTTATTGCATTGCCACATGATAACCCATGTCAGCCAAGTATAGCTCATTGCTTGGTCACTTCAATAATGGATATTTTATTCAGACTCTGGGTACTAAGAATTCCTTGGGCCTTCATCCCATTTGGTCACATAAACCAATACCTTGGAGCCTCTAGGTGTCGATCAAACTCCATGTAAGTTTTTCATTGTTATATTTTGGGTTTCTTGACGCAGGCTAACATCTTTTGAACATGTGTGAAATGGTGGTGAACTTTTCAAAGTCCGCAAATTTATTTTTTATACTTTATCACATGTATTTTCTAGTCTTGCAGGTTGCATATTATTAAACAACAATGTCTGAAGTAACAACTCCTCCTGGAAGTCTGGGACTTCTAACTACCACCACTCAGGCGGCCATAAAGAGAAAGGCATAGAAGATGCTTGCCAAACTCCCATTGACATCAAAATACCCGAGGGAAGTCATCTTAGTGGGATCCAAAGTGGATTCCAAACTATAAGATATCACTGACATAGAGGCCGAACTATGGGCTGAACTACAAGGCCTTGTCTAGACAATGTACCAACAGAGATCTGCCAGAGATGATATGGTGAAGCACATGGCCACCTTTGACATCATCAAAGTTGCCTATTTCTCCTACTCAATACAAGCACTAGAGCCAATCCTCCAACTAGCGAAGCACTAAACTGCCCCCACCTGGGTTGTTTTTCTTGCTAATTCTCTACCTTTGAAAGACCTAGCGGCCATTGATACTCTTGATGCTGCCACTTTTTCTTCAGGACTCAGAATCCCCAAGTTCAAAGGTGATATTTTTATCTCCCAATCTGGATAAATGAAAGATTTTGAGGCCATCCCCACTCTTTCCTGACAACATCTCAATGCTCACAGGTTAAATTCCCCAAAGAGGGACTAGAAGAAGATGAAGCTAAAGATCCCCCGCGGAGACTTCAAGGAATGCATATAGACAGGGATCACATTTTTGTGCAAGATCTTTAGAGAACCCTGTGCCAGGGAGTTTTCGGCATGGATGTATTATTTCTTAAACTGCATCACCACTTACAATCAGACCTTTGACTAGGCAAGTATTATCGCTAATCATGTGGAATTCCAACTGAAGAACATCCTTCAGAATTTGAGGTTCCACATGACTTCATATGTGTTTTGGGCACTGGCCCAATAGAGACCTGCTCTTCATGGTTTGAAAATAGTGGGAACTCTCAAGAATGGGCCTGACCAGCATGTACGATGGGAACATTATGCCTAGGTCCAATGGGAAGCCATCTTCTCCTATTTTTTTGGGGTAAATAACTCATTCATTTACCATGAGATTTTGACCCTTACTCGGGATTACAGGCACCGGTTTTCCAAGGAGGAAATGACCTTGGTGAGTACATATGGTAACTATTTCATTTAGTTTGAGTAGAATTATTACATTTGAGTGACCGGGTTCTCTGTGAATCCCTACCTACTCCCCAGGCATTGCGGGGATAGGATTATTCTTTTGGAGTTATACAGGAAAATCCTGGAACTTCACACATTCTTTTCATTAAAGAAGGTTACCTCCATTCCATTTCTAATCATTTGCAAGAACTATTCTTGCAGTCTTGCAGTGGCTAAGGAAGCTGATAATGAGTTGAAGAGTATGGGACTGGCCTAGTTCCACTTAGCAAGAAACAACCTTGATCTAGTTGATAAGGGTGACATGGATGCTCTAAGGACCATGAAAAATAATGTGCAAGCTATAGATGGCTGGATCGCAGAAAAAATCAAGGTCGTAAGGTAGTTCCTGGTGCCGACACTCCTGAACCTTTATCAGGTCAGCAATCTTGTGGGCTAGGTGAATTGTGCCATGGTCTTATGGGAGAAAGACATAGAAAAGAATGAAGAGTGGAGGTCAGTATTGGAAGAAATATTAAACTTCGAGGAGGAAGCCAGTACCCAGATGGGAATTTTGGGAGAAGAGCCCTTCAGATTCCTCCAGTCCTAGCACTCCAGACTTGGCCTCAAAATTGAGGTAAGAAAGCAACTAGTAGAGGCCCTAAAGAATAAGATCATGGGAATCTAAAATTCTTTAGATTTATATACAACATTTGTATCAAAGTTTTTGCAGGTTGATCCTTTCACTACTAGTACTTGTGTCCTAGAAGATTTTGTTCTAAGAAAATTTGACAAGCTAATGGAGTCCTAGTACTAGTCTGCTGGAGATTTTGATAAATTAAAATTGTCAAGGTTATCTAAAATGATGCTTTGGGCCCATAATTCTATAAAAGTAGCTACAGAATTCCAAGATGGGGTTGAAGATATTGAGGAACACTTTGGGGTCATTAACGACCAGTGGGATAATGTTAAAGACATAGATGAGGATGACATTGGCCATATTTTTGAGGCCTTCAATAAAAACAAGGAAGAGTAAATTTCTCTTGGCTCCAGAGATTTACACCAGTAGGGTGAAAGTTTGTAAATTCATTATTCTTTAAGCGTAAGCTCCCAGACTCTGGAATTCTAGGTCTGAAGTTTTGTACTCTTTCACAGTGATCCGTGTCTAGGTTCCCTAGAGCCATCCGATCATTATCAAGTAGTCAATAAGAGGTCAGCAAGTAGGTGATCCCAATAAGGCATGTTATATGGAGGGACGACTCTAACAAGTGATTCTATGGAGGTGCCACTCCTACATTATCTTCCTGATGTGCATTAAAGACAGTGAACCACAATTTGCATTTATGAGGCATGTTTCCTTGGATACCGGGAAGATCTGATTTCCCCTGTAAATACCCTGACACTCTTCTCTATGCCAATTCTTCTAGCTTTTTCTTCTTGTCTTCTTCCTCTATCTTGTCAGAACTCTTCTCTTTTTGAGGTGATTGTAAGTGGTGCAGGTAGTTCTAGCCACCGGATAATGTATTTTATGTGTTGAGTGTACAGTTAGATTAGGTATTTTTAAGGTAAAACTATGTATAAATAAAAATTTTGACCTCATAAAAATGGTCGGAAAAATTTATGATTTTGCAATACACCAAGTAATAGAAGATAGCTTTTCATTTTTAGTTGTTTTAGGAGCTCAATGCTCAGCAGTTCTTTGTAGTTTAGATACTCCCTTGGAGCCATGATTGTATACACCAGTGATGCTGGAACGCTTTATGTTAATGAAGAAGGAGGAACACCTTATGACTACTTGTTACATGTTGTTCTTATCTCTGCAATTAGCGATGCCATTTTGTGTTGTATTTTTATGATGTCCTTTGCTCTAATTTTTTGTTTAGATTAATGATCTCATTTTCTCTTGCTATTGAATATGTATGAATCACTGTTTCTATATGTATTCAGTATTTAGTGTAGTTCTCACATTGGAGCATTGTTGATATTTGAAATATGTTGCATAACTATAAGTAGAAGTAATAAAATCTAACTCTGGTCTATCATTTGCAATTTATTTGGTAAACATAACATGCTTGCGAGAAACCTTGACCCATTACTAAAATCCCCGAATAAGATTAGTAAAACCAACTATCCCCTCAAACAAATAGTCACCTTCCCAAATTAGCTCCCTCGCATCATCGAGACCTGACTACTAGGTCTTTGGAGGCCTGGAGAATTCCTTCCCTAGAGAACCTCTCCAGGTGGAGTTTCCTGGTATCCCGGTACCCAGTGACAACTTATCACTGTTTGAAGAACCGGTCCAAAGTTCCGTCAACACTTAGGAGGAAAGAAGATTGCTTGGTGGCTTGCGAGAACAAGTTTAGATTTTCTCTTGGAGTTCCTACTAGGTTGTTGTGTGGTGTGTCACAGAACTAGACTAGTTTGGAAGGTCAAGATGAAGCTTGCAGTGAGTTGTTGTTGTGTAATTGGTAGAAGGTACATGACATGATGCTTATAGAAGAGCTTGGTGGTAGATCTTAGAGTTATTTCATTGTATTTAGCCGTAACCAGGAAGGTCTTACTACCCGGTATATTGCATGTAATTGACTCTGAAAATGAATATAAATTGATATGAGTTTTCATATTTTGTGGTATTGTGTTTCCGTTGTGTTGTTCTTGTTGTTGGTTGCAAGTTTGGATAGTCCTTCATTGGATCCTCCAACCTTGACTGCACCAAACTTATAGAACAAAATTACCTCTAAATGGGTTTTCAAAACAATGTTTAATATTATGGTTTAATTAATAATCATAAAGGTAGAAAGCATCTATAAAATCCAGAGAAAATAAAATTGCGTTCAACATATTAAAAATCTCTATGTTTCATGTTTGTATAGAAAATAATGAAGTATATTATCTCATTATTTTCATTGTTGAGTTTTCAGATAGAACATTATAAAAAGATGAACTCTATTGCAATAGTATCTATACATATTTATTACATCATTTCATGATTGCAACTTTGATTAAAAAAAGTATGATAAAGCGGAAACTATTACTTACATATAATTCAAATACACTTGACACATGAAAAAATCAATATGATGATTTGGGTATGTCTGTCATAGAAATAATTATCGAACAAAATCATTACCTCTAAATGGATCTTCAGAACAGTGTCTAATATTTTGGTTGAATTGATAAGCATAAAGGTATAATGAAACTATAAAATCCATATAGATAAAAGCATGTTCAACATATTAAAAATCTTCATGTTTCCTTTTTATAGAAAATAACGACAGATATTATCTAATTATTTTCAACGGCGAAAGTTTTATGATAGAATTTTTTTTTCAAAAAAAGATGAACTTTATTGCAATAGTATCTATAGATATTTATTACATAGAGACACATTTATCATACAAGAACATATTTTTATATGTTACCCATTTTAAAGAATTTGAATCTTTAATTGATATAAAGAAAAATACATTCCAAAAATATATATAAATGTTTCCAAACTCATGTTAAGAGATTCACAATTTAGTCAGGCCTTACATCTATGGAGCCATGGTAAAAAATTAATAAATAAGATATAACAACTTTTTCCGAGGAAGGAATTATGGAGCTCTCATAATATGGCATAAGTTTGAGTTTGAATAATTCTCCCAAGGAGAGAATTATAAGCAATTACAAGAAGGGTGGTGGGGAGGCATGTGATGATTCTTGGGAGATTATTCTTGTTATTCTTCTAGGAGTGAGACTAATGTGAGTAAGGATTTGGATGATTTTTTTGTCCTCTCATGAGATTCCTAAGGATTCTCTTTTTCCTACAGATCCATCTTTAACAAACGCTCTAGATAAAGTTACTGTTATACACTGAATTTGTGCCTCTGATCTCAAGCTCTCTTGGTCTTGATAATCCAGTATAACAAGGGAATCATCTCCAGGTTGTGGGACCTATGCTAACTGAGATGAGACCTCCAGGTTCTAG
>MU226050.1:546839-569957 GCA_018584345.1 Thuja plicata
GAGATGAGACCTCCAGGTTCTAGGCTGGTTCCTCTTGGATAATCACCTTAATTTGCTTCTTGAACAGGAAAGTAAAACTTTGAGGGAAAGGGATAGAAGGATTGCTTTAAAGGGAAATGACTGAAAGTAAACTACCTACTAGGTGATGCACCAAAATTGGCATGAAAACATAACACACAGAAGATAAACCCCTGGGTCAACTAACTCTGAATTGAAAGTAGAAAACAAGTCTCTTGTATAGGCATGCATCAATATTTCATAACCAGGTCATGAGTAAACCTGTTAAAAGGAAAGACTTCTTCATAGTTAACAGTTTTAAACAGTAAACACTAGTTACAACCTGCAAGCAGACATACTCTTCTGCAAGTAGATGCTGTGAAAGGACTGATTAAGAGGAATGAAATTATCCATAGTTAATCCATCAACAATCAAGACACATACAGACAAGAAGAAAAGAGACAAGGTTTACAGAATCCAACAAATTGATCCAAAAACATAAGGCTCTGTATATTACTTCTCACAGTGAGTTACAGACTTATACACAAAATATACCAAGGACAGAAAGATGTCACAAAGCATGATTTTTTGAATAAATGGAAACTCTTGGGTTACAAAATCTCTTTATCTCTGTCAAGAACTCAAAAAAGTTACAGAACAGCAAGAACAAAAGAAGAAGAACCGACCCTTGCAATTGCAACTTTTCTGCTATATATAGGGCTCAGACCATCTTGGAATCCCTTAGGATGCAACAAGCTTTGGATGATCATGGAAAACCCTAACCCTAAAAACATAGGAGAGAGGAAAAAAAAAGAGAGAAGGTGGTCGAGGATGACCGAGTCAAAACAGATATTCATGGATATTTTCCTGACCTTCTCGATCTGGCAACTGGAATCAAATTTGGTAGACGGCGGCTAGCGACATTTATGTTTACTCTGAATAGTCATGCACACTTGTTCACCTATACTTCTCTGCAATAACTGCCTCTCTTGTCAGTGAACAGTGCATGGCCAAATGTTCTCCTTGTCATCGCCTAAGACTTCTCCTTTCTCCTGGCACTTCTAGAAACTCAGTCACAACTCTGTTCTGCTCTGCAATACGTTGAAACTTCTCTTTTTCGCCGACATTGCAACAAAATCTCTTTATCTCTGTTAACTGCTCTGTGCATGATTTTCTGCAATGGAAACCCTCTGATCAATTCTGGAAATCCCTCTACAACTGAGAAAAACACCCCTGAGTCTTGACGACCTCATCTGTATCATAATCGCACAGTCGCAGGAAATGCTTTCTTCCCTCTGAATTCTGGGCGAGTACGCGACGAGCTCTTTATTCATTACTTTTTTTTTGATCGTGCACTTGCGAGCCCCTTTTCATTTGTCCTTATTACTTGGCGAGTGAGCGATGAGCTGCCCTTTCCTTTGATCAGAAACCCGCAAGCCATTTCATCTTTATGTCATTTTCTCAGCGAGTGAGCAACGAGCCTTTTCTTTGTCAATCACTTAGTGGCGAGCTGAAAACCCTTTACCTTTATGCAACGGCAACTAAGCAACGAGCATTCATTTTCCTTCAGTCACACACTCGCAGCTTGATCTTTTCTCATCCTCAGTGCTTGGCGACTGGGCGACGTCATCTTTATTTTCTTCGGTCGCACACTCGCAGGCTGAAAACATTTCTTTATTATTTACCGCGAGTGCGCGACGAGCTCTTTTCTTCATACAGTCGCTCACTCGCGAGCCATTTCTTACACTTCAAATCTAATCAGCGACCGAGCGACGACCTCTATTTTTTACTTCATCGCATACTCGCAGGTTGCTATTTGATCACTTTGAAACATTGGCGAGTGCGCGATGACGCTTTCCTTCCTCGGTCGCACACTCGCGAGCAGCATTCTGTTTAACCTTATGGCTCGGCGATTGCGTGACTACCTCTTCCTTCAGCTCGTCGCAGACCCGCAGACCGTCTTCCTTTCATGTTCATTGCTCGGCGAGTGAGCGATGAGCACTTGTTTTCTTCTTGTCGCGCACTCGTGAGCACTTTTCCATTTACTCAATTTGATCAGCGACTGCGCGATGAGTCTCCTCTTTTCCTTTGGTCTCTCACCCGCGAGCAGTTTCTGCTTTGTCCTTATGGCTTGGCGACTGCGCGATGAGACCATCTATTCTGCTCTTCGCGCACTCGCGCACTGGGGAAGCTGAGTCATCATCTGGTCTGGCGACAAGGCGACTAAGAGCAAAATTTACTAACATCAAACAGCTAGTCGCGAGGTCGGGAGTGTTATCTCTTAACTGCCATTTTATCACGAGATCACGCGACTGAAAAGAAAGCTTAACTATTTTTCACGGCTGGATCAAGCAATCATGTGACATGAAGTAGATCGCGAAGTCGGAAGACTTTTATTTGACTGTTGAATTCTTCTCGCGATCACCCGACTGAAGGTGGACCCCATTCTTTTCTGTGACTTGTAACATAGATCTGGTGACCTCGCGACCAAAGGACAAACGCTAAGTCGGGAGAAATTTAGGGAATATTCCAATATGTTAAGAGACTACGTGACAAAGAAAAAAGCAAAGTCAGGAGATAAAAGAGAATATTCGCTGAGGCTCTTGCGATTAAGTGACTTGGAAAAAATAAGCCCATGCCATAAGTGACTTAAAAAAAGTAACGATAAAATATAACGTGCCAAAGCCTAAGGGTTATCTTGTTCATTTGCATGAAAGACTTAGGGTTTAGGGGTTTAAGCAGAGCCAAGACCTGGGAACCATGACAGAAAAATGCCAGACAGGGGCAGACTAGGCCAATTTGCAAAAAAATGGAAAATTTGGGTAACAGTTACAAAAGTTTACCCAAATTAAAAGTGGATGAATCTTTTTGGATATTGTTTCAAAGGTAACAATGCCCCTATCTCTCTTAAATATTTTTATGAGATAATAGGGCCATGGCGTCTTCCCTTCTTTACAAAATTTTATATTTATCCCCAAGACTATTATTTCTAAAGGTTGGCTATGGTCTCTTACAAATGCTACTAGGATAGTTCCCTCCCTTTTTCACCAAGAGTAGTCCAATTTAGGGATTTTCATATAAGGAGGGCTGGCTATTGGGTTTTTAATTTTATTCAAGGTGGTATTTGGCTAGATATTTCCTTAATGTTTTTTTTCCTTCTAATATCAATTATCTAAGGTTCACATTCCTAATGTTAAATCTTGAGGATTCAATTATTGTGTAGGTTTATCTAATAGTTCCTTCTTGATGTGTATCAGTTTTAGTCTTCAGTTTGATTTTTGCTTCTCTTAACCTTTTTTTGGAACTAGTCTGGAATTCTCAGTTGATCTACATGATTAACATTTTATTTTGTCTTTGTGCCTAGAATAAAATCCTAACAATTGATAATATTTGTAAGAGGATTTTTTTCTATTCCTAACATATGTTTGATTTGTAAGGACAACGTCAAGGATTCTTATCATATTCATTTTTTTCGTAATTTTGTTGGGAAATCTTGGGCTTACTTTTAGAATATTTTTTCTATTTCTTGGGAATTTTTTTATTCATTTTTGGAATGCTAGATTCAATGATCTCATTCTTCTTCTAATCCTTCCCCTCATTTCTTATGGTTGAGCTCATTATGCCTCACATTGCATGGGGTGTATAGAAGGAAAGAAGAAATATAATATTTAGCATTGTGGTCTACCATTCAAATAAGTTTGCCTTAAAGATTCATGCATCTATTAAATAAATTTTTTTTGTGGGTATTCATAAGGAACCTATGAACCAGCCTCGATGCATTGATGAAATTTTAACTCATTTTTCCTAGGACATATTGCCAATGATAATGTGTTATTTGGAATACATCGCCAACGATAATATGTTCCTAGGGTTTTCATCAAAAATTTGATCTAGAACCTTATATTGGGGTCTTCTTATGAGGATTTCAATTGTGGTTGGTCTGGATGAATTTTGAATCCCAAATTCATGTATTTACTATAAAATGACCTCATATCCTCTCATTTTGCATATCATAATAAAGTGCAAGCTATAAGTCAATCCAGTGCAAACATTTTGGAAATTGAAGTGATAAATATTTCAAGAAATAAAGAGAAAATGAGGTTTGGATTCAATATTTGAAGGTAAGAATGCAATTCAAGATATCCAAGTCTCCATTTCTTCAAGATCTATCAAATCAAAGGGAATATCCTCTACTTAATATAAGTTTCCCTCCCATGATGGCCAGATAGAGGAATTATAAATTAAGTATGAATAATCTCTCTCTCTCTGTGTGTGTGTGTGTGTGTGTGTGTGTGTGTGTGTGTGTGTGTGCGCGCGCGCGCGCGCGTGCGTGTGTGTGCATGTTGTTATCCCACAATACATGGAGATTCCTCATTTGATACCTATAAGGGTATGGGTGATCCTTTTACTCATGTGAAAACCTTTCAAACCTTGTGTATTTACTTTTCTCCTAATCATAGGTTCATCGATAAACTATTTACTAGAACCTTTCAAGATAAATCTTGTTCTATTGATTCTTTTCAAAAACTTGGTAATGGTTTCATTCAAAAATTTCAAAATAAAATTAATCCTATGATTTCTTTGACTGATTTAACTCATTCTAAACAAGGTGTTAAAGAAAAAGTGATTGATTTTATTGGTATATTTAAGCATTTACATGCTTAGATTTCTAATCCAGTGCCTAATATTGATGTTTGACACATTTTCATTGATAATTTTCAAAAAGAAATTACAGATAAGATTCTACTTTCTAAATTCTTTTCTTTTACTCAATTATGTGTAGTGCTTCATAATTATAAGTTGAACGTGAGACAATTTGAGAGCACTAATCCAATGAATCTGGTTGATAAGAGTGATGCCACATCCAAAAATTTTAATAAGTTTCAGAAACCAAAGAACTTCATTAAGATCAATAATTCATCAAATATTGTTGATGAGAAAGTGGTAGCATCATCCAAAGTTGTGGCTCCTTTGTCATCTCTTTTTAGACCTGCTAGTATTTTTACTCAATTTTCTAAAATTTTTCATTATGTAATGAACTGATTTTGATTAATGTTAAAGTGTTAAATCTTCCTCCTATTAAGCCAATTGACACACACAAATAGTTACCCAAACACTTCGATCAAAAATATTTCTGTCAAAACCATCATCAATCTGGTCATGATATTGAAAAATGTTTTGGTTTGAAATATGATATTCAAACCTCATTGATGTTAGTGTTATATCTATTGAGGGTGTTAATTATCAAGGAAATAAATTTGTATCACCTCCCATACAAGTTTATAACAACCCTTTACCATCTGACTCAACCAATACCATTGGTTCTACTGAACCTTTATCTTCTTCTTCCACTCATGTTGTTGACAATGATCATACATGCAATAAAAAAATAACATTTTCAACCTCATTAATAAAATGAAAAAAAAAGAAGAAGATAAACTTGAACCTAAGGTCTTCATTACCTATGACACTACTGAGACAATTAAAGAGCTTGATGGTCCTCTTTATGTTATGGAAAATGTTAATAATCTTTACTCTTGTGGTGTTCATATTGTCCCTACTTTCATGGTGAATCTGATAACTAAAGAGCATCTTTTCACTAGACAATTGCAATGCAATTTTTATGATAAATCTGATATTATGAATAAAGCTTACAATGATTTCCTTAATCCTTCACATGGTTCTATTTCATTTCCTATTGAAGTTGGTGGAAAAAATTTAGATATTACCTTTAATGTGGTTCCAACTCCTGATCAATTTCAAGTCAAAATTAGTCTTCCTTGGCTTACCTCCATGAAATTCATGACCTCTCCTATTCATAAATGTTTTAATTTACTCACAATGGAAAATAAATGAATGTTACCTGTAGTCTCTATAAACCTATAGTTCCTGGAGAGTATATTGACCTTGACTTGTTTAGGTCTTCTATACCTCAACAAACTCAATCTCATCATAATAACCTCTTTTAATCATATCAAGCCTACATGATCCAAAAGATTTCTTAACTTTTAAAGCATAAGGATTTTCCATCTCCTTGTCCTAGTCCTGGACTTCTTCCTACACCTCTTACACTACCTATGTATGCTTCAGTTCCAAATCCTATATCTTATAAGAATTTTTCCAATGTTATCTCTCAGCCTAGTGTGGTTCCTTCTATTCTTCCTCCTAAAGAAGAAAACGACTCAATATTGGTGGATCCTAAACCAAACCCAATTTCCATAAAAACCAAACATAACCATTATGCTTGTGATCATCTCCTTGAACATCATGCTAGACCACATCAATTTTCTCCCCAAAAAATTGATTCACCTAAAACACCCATGGATTCTTTGATTCTCTTTGAACAACCTATTCTTGATCCAAAGGATAAAGTTAACTTGAAAAAAGATCAAATTGAACAAACATGATAATGTTATTCTTATTTTGGATTCTATTAAAATTAATATGGATGATGAAGATACTCTTGATGGTGATGCTTTTAATGTTCCTATTGAAACTAAAAATGATATTATGCTAGTGTTTCTATTGATATGTTTGAGCTTATTGATGTTAATCATGATTTATTAGCTATGTTTTTACAATATTTATATCTTAATTTGAGTGACAAGAAAATTGACCCATCTTCACAGCATGGTCCTTGTTCAAAATTAGCTATTCTTCTATTTGTCATGCTAGGTGTTGCTCCTAATCTTTCTGGTTTCCCACCTATCGTAAATAATATATAATAAAATAGGGGAGGATGGTAATACACTTGACTAGCTCCTTTTGTGCATTGGATTTGGTGTGTTTTCTTGTTTGTCATGATGTGCCTGCCTTGTGAATTTTTTATTGTTATATATTTTATTTATATTTCTTTAAATGACCCTTGTTGCTTCATTAGTACAAGGTGATAAAGGAATCTAAATATCATAAAAATTCTTCTATTTGTATGTCATTTCTATATGTTGTTACATGTTATGTCATGCATGTGCCACTGTTCGTAAATGTATCTTTTTGTGTCTTCTTGGGGATGATGCAAAATAGTAGCAACCTATTCTTTTTGGTCTCCATGATGTAAGCCCAAAAAGACTCTTCTTCATAACTATTATGTGACATTCTTCCATTGCTTTTTTAGTTCTTCTACCTATGGGGAATGATGTCATTTAATTTTTATATAATATACATTTATTATCATATGATCATACTAACCCCATAGTTACTAGATCCTTTTCATGTTCTATTTTGTTATATGTTCATTTCCATTTATTTCCTTTGTTATGGGAATGCCATAGTGGAAACATTTCTTGTGGGTAGATGTATGCTCTGTTAAATCTATTATCCCCATTAAGTTGTTTGCACTCTATTTAACCTAGGGACTTACACTCTTCTCTATGTTTCACATTTTGCACAAAAATATAGAATGATTTTGTGGGGACCCTCTGAACTTTTGAAATTTCATTGACGAACTTAATGTTTGTATAAGATCTAGTAGAAATCCACAAATTTGGAGGAGACAAATATTTCACTATTTTTCAAATAGAGAAATTTAAAAGCTACAAAATATGGAAGCTTCACTATTATTAATTTGAAAATCAATTACCATCTTTAAAAAATTTTTAGAAAGGTTATTTTTCCTTCATGTTAATTTGATCATCAAAATGCATTTTTGAAGTTGTTGTCCTTTTTATTTTTTTTCGTAATTATTTTTCTAGAAGATAAATTAAAATCAAGTGGACTAGTTAAGGTGTTGTATACTTAATTATTATACATTGATAAGATTGGGTGGTTAATGGTATATCTATAGGATAGAAAACTGTCTTATAGAGTTGTACATGAGGGCTTGATAGAAAGTGACTCTATTGCCTAATTTAGATAAGAGACTGGTCTTTTAATATTTCAGAGAACAAGGGTTTTTATTTCATTATCAAACTCATTTTATTATCAAGCAATGATAAGATTAATTAAAGTAAATAAATAGGAGATAATCAAAATTTGTAGATATAAGACGATAAAAGTTAGAAGTAAGAAGCAAAGTAGGAGAAGCACACATTATTTTCAAGTCTCATGCTAGGTTGGAATAATTAATAAAGAAAGTTAATTAAATATGTCAGCAATACATTAAAGTGATTGTTTTAAAGAGGTCAAGATTATCATTAGGTGCACCCGCCATGGTTTGGAAAAGCCAGAAGAGAAGAGGAATTATCCCTTCTTGGGTGGTTCTTTTTCTTCTGCCATGATTGTATGTGTGGGATTATAAATGTGAAGAATTTTTGCCCTTTTCCAACAACAGTTTTGAGACTCAATAAATTTAATGCAACTTATCTTGCAGAATGACAAGGATAAAATGATTTCTTTTTTTTTATCCTTTTCATTAGATCCTACAATAGAGACAAGGCTTTTCTTAAGGACTGATCCCCATTATTTTATCCCCAAGGAGAAAATTCATTCCTTAGGCCTGATAAGTTCTTGATCCCTATGGAGACAAATGCTTTCCTTAGGCCTGGTAATTCTCTTATTGGATCCCTTAATGGAGATAATAATTTCATTAAGGACTAATCATTTTGATGGATTTAATAGCATAATACATCTTTCTAGACCTGCAATTCCATCTTCTAAAATGTTTTCCTTTTTTGTGAGGCATAGCAAGGCAATCCCTTACTAGGCTAGAGATCATTTTGTTTTATCTCCTTTCTCTTTCTCTTTCTTTCTAGTGATTCCTCTCTTATATTGGTTTTTTATTTGATGAATACTTGAGTCCCTTGGGGGCTTGATTTTTCTTTGTCTCCTTGACCTTGAAAATATGGGGGCTTAATGATAGTATCCCTGGGGAGGATATTAAATTCCTAATTCAAAATCACTATAGATATTGTTACTTCCAAGGATTTATGGTGAATGACGGATTCAAAGTTCAAATTCATGCAAAGTGTGGTGATGATCTATCCTTCCTTAATAATGTATCATAAGGGAATAAAATTCTTTAATGCGCAATACTCTTTGGGTATGTTTTCTCATTCATATGGTTTTGGCACTCATCTTGTCTCTGCAAAAGGGGAGGAGAAGATAATAGGGTGAAGCATATTTCCTATGAAAAGTGAAAAGTGAGTTTTAAGGAGTGGCATGAATTTTTTGTTGGTGGCCTTACACCCTCTATTAAAACATTGTATCATTTTAAACCACATGAGACTACCATATTTGTGGAAGGTTGTAATGAAGGTGTCTTTAAGGAGTATGGATGCATATTTTTATCTTTTAAGAACTCATAGAAAAATTGTCAATTTCTTGGGTGGAAGGAAGAAAATTCTTTAGAGATAGTAAATGCTCTAAAAAAGCCATGACCATCTTTTATGGATAAGGTAAAATGGATAATATTAAAACAATGTGGGTTGGGGCTATGATTGGGTCACCATTAAACCACTTCGGCTTTAGATTGCAGAATTTATTATGTGATATGTCTCTTTGGATAATCATTTGTGAAGTCTTGTTAGCTATAACATTGTCATTTTGAATTTTTTTCATCATGATAAGTGTATATCCTTTCCATTTTATCTTTTTCCTAAGTTTTACGTACTTGAAAATGAACTAAAAAACCCTTTAATGTTAGTTCTCATTTAGGTTTTAATTATCCTAGTTATGGAGCATGCCAAAGCCCTCTTTGTCTAGAAAAACTCTCCTCCCAAATATGAGATTGAATTTTAAGTAGAATATATATACCCTTATGAGAAATGTTATAGTAAATATTAGGATGCCCTCTCGGAAGAGGAGGCAATTTTCTATCCGGGAAAAAGGAAACATCATAAAAGGTGTATCCTGGTCCTACAAAGAATTTTTGTATCTGATGAGGAGGATTTATATTATTTCCCGATGGATGGATTTGTTCATGACTCCTATAGTCCTAGTTGTGATGAAAAATATAAAAGGAAAGGTGGAAGAATCTTCTATATTGTCAGCTAAGGAGCACAAAAATATCCCAATTTTGTCCTCCTCAATTAGTGTCAATAGGAAGGTTTATCTAAATGTTAAAAAGGTGAAGAAGAAACTAGATTTAGATTTGAGGGAACAAAAATGAAACTAGATACTATTTTCTATAATCCCCACTGGATGATATTCCAAATGCAAGTTTCCATATTGAAATTCTTATTGATAATGGAAAAGATACCCCATTGGAGAATGGATCCTTTGTATATGATACATCAGATGTGAGAAAAAATGTTAAGGAAGTGACTGAAGGTCACTGTGTCCTATTTTTTTGTTGGTTTTTGAAGTTAATAATATGAAGTAAAGGATTAATCCCTTTAATAATATTGTATATGGGAGCATGGTAATGCTTCTCTTAATGAGCATAATATTGATAAAATTCTTTCTAGAACCTAGAACCATATGAAGGGCAAAAAATAAATGAATCTGGGTGATGAAAAAAGGATCAAGAATCTGGAAGACTCCTTTGGGAAAGTGCAAGAAAAGATGAGATCTATCATGGCAAATGCAGAGCTGTGAAAAATAGTTTAGAAGCGATAAGAAAATTGAATGCACATGATAATGCAATTCAAGGATTCTCCAAAGGTCCCTTTGGATCCCTTGTGGTTACTATGAAAATTAATTCAATGAATAATGTGGTGGCCCCTCAAGACAATGACTTTGGCCTTGTTCCACATCCTACTACTAGGCTTTGTAACGATGATAAATGTATGACTCCCCTTGATAGTATTGCTCCCAAATGTTTCAATGTTAATGAAAATATTATTCAAAAGAATGAAGATATAATGAAAAATGTATAATCGAGTTGGGATTTTTGTACCCTATTTTGGTTAAATTTTTTTTTGGTCTATTGGTAATCTAGCATCTAGTTGTTTTTGGTTCGATTAAATTATTGTAAAAATACTTATTTTTTGTATAAATGAGATTCATGCAGTTTATGATCCTTGGCATGTAAACACACACACACACACACACATTATTAACTTAGTTCCTACTTATACTTCACATACACAATTTCTCAACTGTCATAAATGCATACACATGATAAATTATTAAAATAGCTATTTGCATGTTTACATATTGTCATATAAATGAAACTCATACACTACTATTATTGGCATACAATTATATATTTAAATCCCCATGTGAATATTATTTAGTAAACAAACAACTTAAATAAAAAAATGATCATATTAATCATAATCTTTGTAATTAAATATAAAAAATACACATGACTAATTTCATACTTGATACAAAACAACTATTGTAGCTATTAAATAGTCCTCTAGGAATGAATGTAATAAAATTAACCACATAATTCCACTATTATGGTATGTGAAGGAAAGATAAGAAGTCCAAATAATGACCAACTTAAGAATATTTCAAGTTGCTAAATTAATGGAAGGTTCAGATAGACCAACAACAACAACAACAACAACAAAAACAACAATAATAATAATAAGGAAGGATTTATAAAATCCCTATGTGAAATATGTTGAATAAACAATCAACCTTTAATAAAAACATGACTACATTAACCATAATCTTCTTAATTAAATATCCAAAATCCACATAACTAGCTAGCTTTATACTATTTTTAAATGGTAAGTTAAATGAAGAGATTTGATTATAAAGTGAGGTGTCATAATTACTTCGTCTGGGTGAAGTAAATTTTGGTGACAACTATCTTGAGTTGGCATAGATTTTGGGTGTTTTTCGCCAAGCTAAAAGAAGCCAATTTATTCCATGATGGTAGTAGCATTATTTACAGCAAAACTGATATTTTTTTGCAAAGAGAAAGAATGGGAGGAAGAAAGAAACATTTTGACCATGTCAAAAGTGAAGAGTGGAAGGATAATAAGGATGTTTGGAATATCCTAAAGAAAGTAGGGATGGCATTTTTCATGGACAGATTACATGGTAAAAACCCTATGGTTACTAGGAAATTTTCCAGATCTTTGAAGAATGGGAAGGTTCTTGTGGGGAACTAGCTTATGGAGGTAACAAAAGAAATTATAGCTGAATCAACAAGCATGAGTATGGAAGGGTTCAATTTTTATAGAGATAGAGAAGCATCTCTAAAAAATCCTATGAGAAATTTTTGGCCAAGGAGGAGGAAAAGGTGAGACTGGTGAAGGAGGATACCTCCTACCATAACCCTAAATGAATTTCTAGGCTGTGGAGGTATGTGCTATTTTCTGTAATCAATTTCATAACACTCAATGGTAGATTTACCAAATCTTATGTGCATCACTTTATGTTGTTGAACCACTTTAGGCATAATGTTTAAATTAGCTTTTCATTTTACTTGTTTGGCTTGCTCAACTTTACCATTACTAGTGTTTTGAAGGACCCGAAAGTTGACCATGCTTCACACCAGGGCCTCATGCTTCTTGTCTATGACCTTCACAAAATGAAAAAAGGGGGAAAAAACCTTTTTGAAGAGGAATGTTAGGGATGAGGAGTAAATGAAAGGAGATGAGGAAGATAATATGCCTGGTGAGGAGACAAAGAATGCATAGGAGTTACCTTTTGGGTTTCATACTCCTAAGAAGGAAAAAGGCTCATCTTCGAAGAAAATTTAGATAAAGGCTGCTCTAGAAGATTGGGAAATGGAAAAGAAAACTGAGGATGATGAGTTTGAGAAAAAAAAGTAGAAAGAGGGTAAGAAAAATAAGTGTGTGGAGATCACTTGAAGTTAAAAAAAAAAAAAGAGGAACAATAAAGGAAAAAATCCAAGTAAAACAAGAATTGTTGTGTCCTCAAAGGATGATGAAGATATGGAAAAGGAGTAGAGCACGGAGATGAAATTGGAGAACAAAATAGGGGAAGAGGAAAAGAAGGAGGATAATACATGTAATATGGATGAATATCAAATTCTGATGGTGAATATAGAGGATAATCTGTAGAAGGATATTAACCAGAGTGTGGAGGATATTATGAACAATTTAGAAAAAGATACTAATACCAATGTTGCTGATAACACTACTAATGTGGATACTAGTGTGGATATTGGTGGGTTGGATGATATTACTAAAACAATAACTATATGTTGGACTTTACCTGCACTCAGGGTAAAATGTTGGATGACACTATTAATACTAAAAAGAAAATGCAAACCATGAGAGGCGAGGTTAACCTCATCCTGAAGATCAGTGTTGCGGATAAATTTGTTATGGTTTGAATCGATGAGATGAAATATGTGGTGGGAATAAATTATTCCTTTGTTTAAATGGTGGCTAAAGTTTATGAAATTGAACAGAGATTAAAGGAGAAAGAGGACAGGGTAGTGGAGGGGGATTTCGATGGTAAAATCCACTTGCTACATAACAAAGTTGACAAACTCGAAGAAACCATACACAAGATAGGGGAGCAGAGCCTTGTTAGCCTTCAGGTTAATACTAAGCATGCAAAGATGGAACAAAAAAAGGGTCACAAAGATGTGAAAGATTAGAAGGATACTAAGGGACTGGGAAAACATACTCGGGAAAGCAGCAGAAAGTCAGTATGCAAGGATGATAAGGAGATAGAAGAGATTAAGAACCCTACAGATCATATGTAACTTTTGGTGATCCAGGTGCAAGATTTAATAAAGACAATTTAGCTACATCATGTCTAGGGTCCTATCATTTTTTGTTCCTATCTATCTCTTTTTGTGTTTTTTGAGTTTTTTCGGCTATTGTTAGGCTATAGGCCTCTTATTTTATGTGGATTTATGTGTTTTTCCAGATCTATGGCACAATTTCTATTGAACTTTATTGTAATATTCATTTAAAATCTTTGTTAAAGGTTTCTAGTCCTTGTAAAACCTATTTTACGTAATCAAAACTAGCTTTATACTACATATGAAATAATTATTAAAAACACCTCAAGAAAGGGATGCAATGTATAGTCAACCACACAATTCCATTCGTATTTCATTTGTATCAATAAGAACAAGTCCAAAGAAATACAAACCTAATAATAGGTTAGGGCAATAGGGCAAAAAACTTAATCAAAGGTTTGGTTAGACCAACAATATAATAATAATATATATGCAGCCTACATTGGCCTAAAGATGGTGGTACCCAATCAATTTCATAATGTATTTCCCAAGAGTGATTCCTTATACATCAATAATTGTTGGAGAGTGATACAATCCATGAGGTTGTGATATAAACTTCCTAAGTATGCTTGCACAATCCAAATAGGACTCTCTCTATATGTTCCTAATACTTTCAAGATCCTAACTCTATCCTCTAGAATCTTCTAAGCCCTCTCCCAACTAGTCTAGGACTCCTTCAATTCCTCTCTAAAATATGGCATACAATGTTCTTCACTTAGGTGTAACTACCAATGATGCAATTCCCACCTCTTAACTCTTTCTTAGATCCATCCAAGTGCTTCTATTGTCTCTTCTCCTTAATAAGTGTTAGCAAGGGATTAAATTCCTTCTAGACATCTTTTAGAAATTTTTTTTATCCCTTTAGGCTAGGGTATCAAGGTCTTCACCATCAATTTCCAATATTTTGTTCAATCTTAGCTTTTAGACCTAATAGGTCTATTAACGTTATTTGAATAGTTTTTTCTTCTTCTTTCAAAATATTCCTAAACAACCTAAATAACTAATGTGATTTTTAGAAACCCTTTATTGTGTTATGCAATATTTATTATGTCTCATTTCTCCATGGTCTCCATACAGATGATCAATACTTTTAAGGGATTTTAGGGATATTTGGTGCCTTCTGAACCAATCAACTGATTTCTTCCACAAAATGTGGTTAAATGGATTGTTCATAGGCTAAGCTTCCTCAGAGGTCTCTCTATAACCCTACTTATTTTAACATCCACTTGGTTCCATTCATTCAATTGAACCTGTGCATCAAAACACAAAAAAGAATCTGACAAGCTCCAAATCGGGTTTCTCTAGACTTTCTTAGGCCTTGTTCATTAAAATAGAAAAACACATATTCTAGACACCTCCTTCCATATGTAAACTATACATAGGATCCCTTAACATGTCCCTCAAGCCCATGATTATTCCACAATGGGTTTTCAAGGGGGAGCCATTTTTATATACACAGTTCTGAATAGACCATAGACTGGTTTATTTACAAACCAATTTACAAAACTAACCTAATGAATTGAAATAAACTTCACTCCAATGAAAATTAAAGCTAACTAGCCTAATTACATGAATCCCACATGAATTTTGTGGATTAAATCCATTAAAGGAGTTTTCCAATAAAAAATGTCTACTTGTCATAAAAACCATAATAACAGTGTAAAGGAAAATATTTCAACTTCTTGCTCAAAAACTCTAACATAAAAAAATAGGATTATTAGGGCTTATATACCCTTAAATTTCAGGTTTAGGTGGTTAATATACCGACCATGCCCTAGGAAAACATTTTTTTCTTTGTAGAAACAAAATTTTCATGCAACATTTTGATAATTTTTACATTATGTCTCCTAATTTGTTCAAATCAACTCCAAACCTTATCAAATGATGTAAAACAATTATAAAATCCATTTTGGGCTTAATTAAAAACTTTCTCTTTCATGGAAATACTATTAACCCAAATTCCTAAGTGTGGGGTCCAAAGAGACCTAAAACCAAAACTAGACTTAATCGACCAAAACAAACTAGATTAGTTTAAGCCTAACCTAGATCTCCTAAATACACACACATAAGACCCTCTAAGGGATTTAAAAAAAACCCAAACCTAGCTAAATTAAGTACAAGAAAAAATAGGAAACTAGGAGCTTAGAGATTTCGTTGGTGCTCCTGCACCATTCTCCTAAACAAAAAGATTTCAAGTCACCACTAGAAAAATCAAGTTGGACTCTAGTCCCAACTTATTGAACTCTATTTCTTTAATCCAAGTAGCCTTTGCATCTCCTTGTCCATTTCACTTGACCAGATGTTCTGAATATTCCTTCTTTCTTGTCTTCTTATTGATCATTTAAACAAGAATTGTCTCTACTTTATTGGTTGGTGCAGAGGGTAACTGAGGGTCTTCTACTTCTTGTATGACCTCGATGAGACTCTGATCTAGATCAGGAATTGGAGCCTTATAAAGAACTAAGTCTAAAACATGGAAGAAAAGAGAAAATCCTATATCTTTTGGGAGTTCTACTTTGTAGGAAATATTAAAATACTTAGAAAGAATGGTGTCAGGCCCCAATCTTCTCATCTATATCTTATTAGGCATTCTCTTTTGAAAAATTTCTTCATTCAAGTGTACCATCATTAGATCTCCTACATGAAATTGAATATCTTTCTTCCTTTCATCAACCTTCTATTTGATATTTGCATTACTCTTTGCCAATGTATTCCTTATTGAATAATGTACCTCCATGGAATGGGAAAAATCCTCACCATACCCACTCCCTTTAGATCCATATTTCAATTCTATGATCTCAAAGATCCCTCTAGGGTGCAATCCATAGACCACCTCAAATGGACTTCTTCCTGTGGTTCTATTGACTATGTCATTATAAGCATACTCTGCTTGTCTCAAAATGTGATCTTGGAAGTCTGACCATATTATTTAGTCAGGCACCTCAAGAGATTACCTAAGCTCCTATTTACAACCTTAGTTTGACCATCTTTCTAATGGTGATATGCATACCCAAAAGATAGATTGGTGCCAATTTTGTGCCAAAGTGTTTTCCAAAAATGACTCATAAAATTTGAGTCTCTATCTGACACTATACTAAGTGGTAGGCCATGAATCCTTACCACTTCCTTAAAAGAAAGAGAAATATGATAAGCATCATGGACTATCTTACAAGGTACAAAATGTTCCATTTTACTGAATCTATCCACTATGACATAAATATTATCCAAGCTCTCTTTTGTTCTTGGTAAGCCTACTACATAATCCATGCTAAGAAATTATGATGGTCTGCTATGAATGGGAAGGGGTTGGCAGGGACTAACATTGGAAGAAGTGCCATTGGCCTTTTGACAAACAATGCAAAATTCTACATACTTCCTGATTTCCTGACTCATCCTAGGTCAATAATAAAATCTTTCCACTAGTTCTTGAGTCTTTTTTACCCCAAAGTGACCACTAAGGGCCCCATTGTGCTTTTCTTGAATCAAATTTTGCCTCATTGACCCCTTAGGGAGACAATGTTGACTACCCTTAAAAAATAACTCATTTTGCAATGTATAATCAGACAATCTACCATGAAAATAATTTTTCTATTCCTTACATATCTTGTATGCCTCTACAAAGTCTTGATCCTCATAGTATAAATCCTTGAATCTTCCAATGTCAATGCTCTTGAACTGAACTTCTTTCACTGTCAAAAACTTCCTACTTAGTGCATCAACTATGTTATTATGTTTCCCTTTCTTATGCTTTATATTGAAGGTATAAGTGTGCAAGTATTCCACCCATTTTATGTGCTTATGACTAAGATTATCTCAGGAATTTAAGAAGCTAAGGGATTTTTTACCAGAGTAAACCACAAAATCCTTAGGAAGGAGATATTGCCTCCATTTTCTCAATGCATGGACTAGAGCATACATCTTTAGGTCATAGGAAGAGTAATTCCTCTTTGCATCACTTATTTTCTAGCTATGAAAAGCCACTGGCCTCCCTTCTTGGTCCAAAAAATCCCCTATAAGAATATTTCTAGCATCACAATCAACTCTGAAAAGTTTTCAAAAACATGGGAGAACTTGGATGGGTTATGTATTTATCCTCTTCTTCAACACTTGAAATCCTTGATCGGCTTCTTCATTCCATTGAAACTTGATTTTCCTTCTTCCTCTTATGGTGTCTAACATAGGTGCACTTATAGCACTAAATTTCTTGATAAAATTTCTATAATACTGAGCTAGACCATGAACATTCCTCACCTTTATGGAAGTATTGGGAATTGGTCAATTGATGATTTCTTCTACCTTGCTTGGGTCCATTTTGAGATTCCCATGAGACAAAACAAAACCAAGATCTACTAGTTCCTGCTTCATGAAATCACACTTATCCAAATTTATCATTATCTTTTCCTCATGTAAATTTGTAAACACAATTTACAGATGCTTAAGACATTCTTCTCTAGACTTGCTAAAGTTTTAAATGTGACCAAGATAGACAAATACAAACTTACCAATGTAATCCTTCAACACCTCATTCATAAGTCCCATGAATGTGGATGGGGAATTGGATATCCCAAATGAAATTATAAGCCACTCATACAGCCCTTCAGTGATCTTGAAGGAAGCCTTCCACTCATCTCCTTCTTTGACCCTAATTTTGTAGTATCCACTCTTTAGGTCAATCTTAGTAAAGTACTTAGAAACCTCTAAATAGTCCATTAGGTCTTCTATCCTTGGGATAGGGAATCTATACCTGATTTTGATTCTATTTATGGCCCTATAATCAATGCACAACCTGCAAGTACCCCCCCTTCTTAGGAGGTAAGATAGTAGGAACAACACATGGGCTTAAACTTTTCCTAATGAGAACTTAGTATATGAGTTCTTGCATTTGTTTGGCAATGTCCTCATTTTTTTGAGGGGTCATCTTGTATGCAAATTTATTGGGAAGAGTGGCTTTTGGGATAAAATATATTTGATGGCTAATGGATCTTTTAGTGGGTAGGGTATATTTTTTCCCATCACTTACATTGTCTTTGAACTCCTTCAACAATTCTTGCACTTCCATGGGGAGCTCTGTCTTCTTTACTGCCTTATCTATATTTTCTTTCTTGGGCTTCAAAACCAATTCATATATACTACTCCTTCTCCTTCTTATAGAGTTTCTAAGAACTCTTTATCTCCTACCAAAAGGACATTAGGCCCTGTGGATTTCACTTCTCCTTTCTCTAGCAAAGACTATATTGTAAAAGTTACTCCATCTTTCTTGAAAGAGTAAGCATTTTTGGCTCCATCATGCATGGATTGTCTCTCAAATTTCTAAGGCATTCCAAATAGGAGGTGATAGGCATCCATTGGCAACACATCACATAGTACCCTATCCTTGTACCTCCCTATAGTGATGTTCACCCATGCTTTCTCATTTACTAGGAAATGTTGTCCTTTGTTCAACCATTTAACTCTGTATGGATTGTTATGAGGAATCCTCTGCATTTTACGTTTTCTAAATGCCTCCTCTAACACAATATTGTCAGTTGACCCTAAGTCAATGATGAATTTTCATAATTTTCCCATAATCTTGCACTTCATTCTGAATAGTTCTCTCACTGATTCCATTCTTTTCTTACTAGTTCTTTGATCAATGTCCTCCTAATCATCATGTCCGCACCTTCTTCTGATTCTAAGGGTACCTCTGCATTTTTTTTACTACTATTGGACACTTACTAAAAAAAATTAAATTTTTTATCATTCCCTTGGGATGTAGACGCTTTCTTTGGACACCTATAAGTAGGATGTCCTATTTGATTGTAGTGATAACACTTCATTGTTGAAAAATAGGAACCTCTTCCTTGCCCATTGTTCCTTCCTCTCCAATTTCTATTGGAACCTCTTCCTCTATTGAAGCCTCCTCTACTTGAGCTTACCTCATGTTGTTTAGTCAGTTTATTTTCATTTTTCATCTTTGGCTTTGTACACATACCACTATAACCTCCTCTATAGCATCTGCCATCTCTTCATCTTCCTTTGCCTCTATTATTTCCTAAACCTTGTTTATGAACTTCAGCTTTTCTTCCTCGTTAATAACCAATTGGTAGCATATTTGTACTGTAGTAGGGGTTAAGAGACTAATTCCATCTTGTATAGTCCACCTTAAGCCATTTAAGTATCTTTTATAGTCCACTCTTGATCCCATGTATAGTTTTTGAAACTCTTATGTGTATGAGTTAACATCTAACTCTTTTTTTCTTAGGCTCTGTCATTTTTATTCAACTGAATCTCATAGTATTTGGGCACATATGCCTCTCTTATTTTAGCTACCATAGGTTTTCAAGTGGCATTGAGTTTCTTTCCTTATTTCTCCCTCTCATATTGGATGAATTTCCACCAAGTGAGTGTAGACCCTCTAGGCCTTGCTTTAGCCACTTTCACATTTTGGGCTTTTGTTATCCAATCACATTCAAAGTGGTTCTCAAGTCCTTGAATCCAATCTAGGACTACTTCTGGTTCCATTTTCCCCCTAAATATTAGGATACCCTCCAATGCCTTTCCACTTAAGGATTTTAATTATTTGAAGAAGGGTTCTTCAGTGAGGACATGGTCTTTGTCAGGGACCTCATCATCTATATGTACCTCTTTATGCTTTCCTTTAACCTTGTCTTTGACTTCCTCAGTATTTTCTTCTACTTGATCAAATTTTTTCTGTAATTGATCCAATCTTTCCCTAAGCAATCTATTCTCTTATTCTTTTTCATGCACTCTCTTTGCAAGCTCTACATTAGTCACCATTGTAGACTCTCCTACTGACACTTCTAGATGAAATATTCACCACAAGCCTAATATTATAGGATTTGATACCATTTTGATGAAGAGGAATCAAAAAAGCTTATCAAATATGTATATCCACTAAAAAACTTATTTTCCCTTATGTTGAAATCATGCAAAACAAAAATGAAAACCAATGGTTTGTTGCCGTCAATAATCATACTTACTGATTTTTACATAAACCCTTATATAGTTGTCTATATCCTTTTACCCTAATTGAATTTTCTCAATCGCTCCAGTGATATCCTTTGTATTTTCATTATACATAACATATAAAAACCATAGAAAAATCCAATAGTTAACTTGAGAGATATATCCCCCACACCAAGACTCATTTTTTTCTATGATAGTCAAATCCATTCATAGTGCATAATTGGTTCTTTTGAAACCCATTTTTTGGACTGTTGAAACCTTAATTCAGACACAAAATGAAAGGTCATTAACATTTAAATGAATCCAAGTTCATTAAACCATTAACAAGTCTGATATCATGCATTCGAATGTGGGTATTCCTTTTGAAAACATTTCAGTGGAAAAAATACTCTATTAACTACTCTTTGGAAATCCATGAAACATAGCATGAATTAAATTACTGAGAACAACTACTTAGCCATAACTATTAACAATCAGAGAGAAAATTGGAATATTACATTTTTTCTTCTCCTCTCAACTATATTCCTTTACAATCACATTTTGGCCCTTTTTATAAATATTTTGGGTAGTTACTAATGACTTTTCAACTACTTCAATCAATTACAAATAACCTTTCAGTTTATTTCATACACTTGGCACATCATTACAGAATTACTTATTTTGCATTTTATGTTTACATGACATTTTTAGTTTGAACACATTTGAATAACATTAGTAAAAAGATGAATTAAAATCTCCTGTCATGTATTCTTGTAATTGGTTGATCCCTAACCCTAAATGATCTGAAGCTTTTTGTAGTCCTTGACCTATAAAAGGACTTCTAAGATCATTTAGTAAAGGATGGAAAAAATTTGGGCAAATGACATAAGGCATAGGACTGTTTACTATTTTCTAGTGAGTATAGAAGATGAATATCTAGAGAGTATTATCATAGTATAGAAAGTTTTAGGTCTTTTTCATTTATTGAAGTGGCATGTGTTTTGAAGAATTTTAGAATTGAAATTGGATTCTTTGTACTTCATACAATATTTCAGATTTAAGTCTCTCCTTGGTTCTTACCTATCGATTTGTGAATCTTCTTATTCATTATATGGAATTTATCTTTGTATACATCATTAGTCCTTAGTTTTGATCTAGGATAAAATAAAATAATGCTTTGGATATGACATAATTTATTTGGGTTTGTTTACAGAAGGATCTTACATGTAGTGTTTGATCTGAATTATCTCTATTTATGGTTTTTTTTTTATGAATAGAGGCCTCCACTATTAAAAGAAATATTAAAGTACAAAATTCACAAAAAAAGGGTCGGGGGAAAAAATTCACCCCGCAAGTTCACATGGCACCTAGGCCAGAAAAAAATAGGTATTCATCAAAAAACATATAAAACCAGAACCCCTTAGGCTACGAGAGCAGTAGCAGAAGAGGGAGGAGGATCTTTGTCATCCGGTTTGCCCTAGACAGTGGGCATAGGAGCTTGATCAGGAATGGCCCAGCCATCTTCAAGATCTTCTTTTTCAACTTCTAATTCCTCCCACCTGGGTGAGTTAGCAAGCACCAGGCGAGGGAATTTTCCCTGATTAACAGGAGTAGAGGCTGAAGGCCAAGCAACAACAGTAGAAGAAAGCACAGGACGCCACCCAAAACCCGCATCCCTCCAAGGAGGTGGGGAGGGGGAGCAACAATGCCATTGCTATGGGGTCTTGGAGTGTTTGGCAGAGGAGCTCTGGCTATGATGTCACCCCCTAGGTGGCGTACAGTCAGCTGCAAGGGAATCTGGAGGCACTTGGGAAACAGTGCAAGGGGCATTGCCCCAGTGCTGGAGCAACTCCTGTAAGTGGGAAACTTCTAAGGCCACTTTGTTAGCTTGCACCTAGATCTACATCATTACATTATTACAAATACAAGCTTTATCAAAAAGAGAAACATGAATATCCCGAGAATTGTGAGAAAAAAGCACAGCATTTCTATCTTTCCACAGAGTAAATAAAATTTCTAGCCGAAAGGAATGCCAAATCTGGGTGAACTGGGAAGGCATTCTTGGAGAGTCACCAAGAAGAACCATGTGCTAAGAAAAGGGTTCTTTCCTGAAGGGAGAAAAAATTCATGAATCTAATTCCACTAATTTTGAGCACGATGACAGGGTGCCAACAAGAAGTTGAGTCCACTTTTTGGGCAAAAAGTGGAAGTGTTTTCCCTGATTTTCAAGTTGTCTATCAATTGATGTCAAAATTTGAGGCACTTAGAGATTGAATATCAAAAAAATCCACTAATAGAAAATGTAGTACTCAGAGTCTATTTTTCAAATATGTAATTTATTTAAATACCCACATAGAAGAAAATATATTTAGTAGGCATGTTTAAAAACCTCTTTTTTAAAATGTCTGTTTCAGGACCATACCCCGCATGTGTACGACCACCTTATTTTGAAGTAAATAAATGAATTTTTCTAAATCCTTTTGGGGGAAGGTGTAATGTCCCCTTTCTAGAATAAGATTTGATAAGAAATAATAAAAATAAATAAATAAATAATATTATAATTCATTATATAACAAAAGAATATAATATAATAATAGAAAATATAATCTATTATTAAA
>MU226050.1:572377-620228 GCA_018584345.1 Thuja plicata
TTTTTTTAAATAAAAAATTTAAAAAATGGGCACCCATTTTGAAAAAAAATGAGTACCCGTTTTGAAAAACGGATACCCGTTTTGAAAAAAAATGGGTACCCATTTTTTAAATTTTGGATTGGGTGTCTGAGCCTAAGACGGGTGCCCTTTTTTTCAAAACGGGTGCCCGTTTCTAGCGGTAGTTTTCAAGCCCACAAGACTTCCACGGAATTGGCACTCAACTTCTTGCACTTACCCGAAAAAACTAGAAAATATGCATAAGAGTCTTTGAGTGACCACAAAAAGGGCATTTGGGGTCAGGAACCGTTATATGCCTGAGCCTAGCTCCCAATGGTAAACCCTGGTATAACAAACACTAGGCAAAATGAGCAATTTTAGGCTCAGTAACAGCATCCCAAATGATGCAAAATCTCCACCCCTAGCACTTCTATGAAGAGGAAAGATGCCAGCGGTGATTGAGCGAGTCAATCATGGGAAAATGAGGCATAAGCCAAGAATACCCAAGTTTTAGCTTGTAACTAGTGAATGGAGTGGCAGGATACCACTTCCATTCTTTCCACCACGGTCTGACAGACTATATTCCCAACTTGTCGAAGAGGTGAGGCGGAATGGCAGAAACCAGCAAGTCAAAAGCCTGACGATCTGGGCGGATGAGCTGAAACTGAACTCAGAGATCATCCCAGGATCGAAGACTCATGGTTCTTTTGGAAAAGACATCTTTAGGGCTCTGAATGCCATGCTTGTGGAACTAAAGAGTACTAACTCCTTGCATTCTGGCATGAGGAATCACTTGTTGGGAAAAAATAGGAGACCACCAAATGTTCTACTAGTTGAAAGAAAGACCATCACGAAATCCATTTCCAGCCCACCGAAGCCAAGGCTTGATAGACTCCCAGGCTCTCCAGATACTTTTGGCAACAAAATTACCCTAGATCTGAATAGGTTCCCTCATAACCAGAAGAGTTTGAAAGCCAATCCCCTTCCAAGAAGGCTTGTGAAGAGGAAATCCTAAGGAAATGCAGTGCCAAAACAAAATTTTCTAGGATTCATCACCAGAGAGGCAACACACAATCCACTTGGCACAAAGGGCATGTCCTTGCTTCTAGGTATCAATCTAACCAAGCCCGCCAGAGGACTTAGGAAGGAAAAAAAAGTCCCAGGTGACTCTGTGAAAGCCCTGATGATCAATTCCAGAGGCCCAAAGAAAATCCTGGAGAAGTTTCTCAAGCTGTTTGTAAGAGGCTTTGGAAGGGGCCCAATAAGAGGAGTAGTAAACATGCATAGCAGCCAGAACTTTGGAGCAGATCTAGAATTTTCCTGCAAGGGAAAGCGGCTTCATGATCCTATTTATGGTTTTGAGTCTTGATAATAGTTAGTTTATTTGTCCTATATTTGAACTAAAAATATTTCCTAATAGATAAAGCATTGATCAGTAATTAGTATTTTCTACATTGATAAATATATGAATAGGTTTGGCTATATTCTGCGCTATCAAAATGTCATTGCCATTTCAGTCCCTTTTGAGTTCTATGGTTTTTGGTTGTGTCTTGCATGTTAGTGAAGAGTCGCTGAATGAGTGGTTATCATTTCATACTTTCTTACCATTTATCTGTTGTTAAAATCTACATTATAAGTATTATAAAGAGTAAAGTTTATCTCTATTAGAGGTACCCACCTTGGTTTTGCAGAGCTAGAAGTGAAAAGTGTAGTCTTTTCTCCATAGTTGTTATAGTTATCTTACAGGTCTTTCACACTTGGAGTTAACTATTCCTAATATTAGTCCCAAGGTATATTGGTTTCTTTGAAAGTATAGAAGTTTTAAACACCAACAAGATGGTGACTCTAGTGGGGAGAGAGAAGTAAAAGTCCTTATAATTCTTTCAAAGAATGTCTGGTGTTATAATATTTATATCTTTTGACACATCTGAGTCACTAACAAAATGATGATTTTTCTGGAGAGTTGACCTTTGAAAGATCAAAGTTACTCTTGTAGTATTCATATTAGCTAGTATTTTATTTTCCCAAACTTGTGTTAGGTGGTGACTCAAAGAAATCTATGGAATCGGTGCTAAGTAATACACATTTATTTTCTTCAATATGAATACTAAATCTAGAGTGAAAGAGTATCTTGAAGTTGAATTGGAAGGTTGACTTCCAACTACTTCTAAGGCTAGACAGTCTTGGAGAGAATATAAGAAAAAAGATGGTCAAAAAAATTCATCATCAAGAAGACAGGAGGAGAACACTAGAATAAGAAATCAAACCCAATATATTCATGAAGGAGATACATCATAATATGAAGAGGTTACAAACTTGGGATTGGATGCATATGGAGATAATAGTTCTCCTAGTGAACAAAAAAATGAAGAGTATGACACCATTTCCTCAGATTTTGAATTTTCCTATGAGGATGAAGTTGAATATAATAGATACTTCCAAGAGTAGTGGGTCATCAAAAAAAAAAAAGAAAGAGAAGGCCAATAAGAAAACAAAAACAATGGTTGAAACTGCATGCAATATACTATCTTGAAAAAACTAAGAAGGATCAACAAAAACCCGTCACTCACCAAAGTATTGATGCTCAAGGTTCTAAAAATAAAGGAAAGAAGAAGGTGACAGGAATTGAAATAGATGAACCCAAAAGTTGCAAAGTTCCAATAGATCATATTTCTAAATTGGACATTTACCTTGAGCAATCTAAAAGGGAGAAGGAAACCATGGGCAAAATGCTTGAGAAAGTAGAAGCAATTGTTGCCACTTTTGAGATGAAGAAGAAGACTGATTTCCTCATACAATATTCTAGTCATTCTCATGCTGGTGCTGAAACTATCTCAACATCAAAAGCCAAAAAATCTACCTTCCAAAAAGATGAAAAATTTCAAAGAAGGTCATTTCATGCAGAAAGGTACAAGCAATTTTATTTTATTGATATTCCTGGTTATCCCAATGCAGTCCCAAATGAGACTGGAGATAAAATTCCCAAATTTTCCAGAAATAATGTTATTACTTGTGAGGAACATTTAAGGAAGTTTATTGATAGCATGGATGACTATAACATCATACATGAGGATGTCTTGATGAAAATTTTTGTTCAGTCTCTAGTTGAAGATGGTAGGGAGTGGTTTAGAGGGTTATCTTATGGCTATGTGGTGTCTATGGATGAATTACTAGATTTATTTAAGGATAAATATGGTGATAATAAAAATAAGGGATTCTTGTTCAATGAATTTAATAATATAAATAAAAATTAAAATGAGGAAGTTGTTGAATTAAGTACAAGCTTCCAAAAAGCTATGCATAGGCTTTTTTAAAACACAAGGCTTGATGAGGACATATGTCTTGATACCTATTTAAATGCTTTTGATTATAAAATGGGATATCAACTTAGAGATAAGAATCCTAGAACCATTAGTGACACCTATAACATAATTTTTAATAGAGACAAATAGGAGAGTATCAGGCAAAATGGGAAAAAAGGGCAAAATGGGAAAAAAGGGAAAATGGGAGGGTTACTAGGAAAAATGAAAAGGAACCAGAACATAAAGATTATAGAACTCCACATAATAGTAGGTCATTGCATAAGAGTAATAGTCAGCAGTCAAAGATGTAAAATTATTCTTAGAATGCCCAAAGGAAGGATGGGAAATTTATTATCCCACAAAGAAAGGACAAGCCTGATAATAGGACTACTGATACTCTACACAAAGATTCTGTTAGCATGAGTAATGATGATTATTGGTGTGAAGATTTTCAGTCCCCACATAATCCTGAAAATTGTGTTGTTGCTATTGTGAGCTATGTAAATTTGGTGTAAATGAGCATAATAATGAATCAAAACACTCAACAAATAATAATATAAACTAAATACATGGTAGGACATAAAATGAAAACTTGAAATAAGCTAAATGAAGAAAGTTAAAACCTCCTACAAGCTCATTCAAAATCCACTTTGTTCATTGGATTTGTCCATTTTTTGTGGATGTGTGCTCATGGATGTGCTTCAAGCTTCAAGCTTTGATCTCAAACTGGCATTATAACTCTTCTCTAAAAGATGGATTTATGATTTGCTCTCAAAATAGCATTATAACTCTACATGGATGGTGGATGAAATTATGAAGCAATGAGGTTTCTTTTATATAAAATGGGTGAGGAATCAAAGGTCAGGATGCAATCTTGAGGAGAGGCCCAGATGCATCTAGAAGAGAGAACATGGATTGTGCTTCTTCAAGTGCATCATATTGTAACAAGTGTCACAATATGGTTGGGTTGAAAAGAGGGAGGAATGTGACCATTTATGGAAGAGAGCCAACAAGACTTTAGAAGATAAGGTTATTAATGACGGTGTAAGATCCTTAATGAGGAGTGTAAGAGGCATTATTGAGGCATTAATGAGGATGTAAGAGCATTAAATGCACTAGGATGAGGATGGTTTGAGAAAGTTGGCTTTGGGGAAGGGATTGAATTCCTAATCCAAAGATTAGGAATCTGACATCATTAGAGAGAGTTTAAGATTAGGATTAGGGCTAGGAATAGGATTAGGATGGGTGAAGAGGTTGGGATTAGTTTGAACTTTGAGTTAGGTGGTTGAGATAGGATAGGTTAGGGTTTAACGGGAATATTAAAGAATTGAATAACATAAATAACATATTCATTCAATAATAGGGGAATAGGGAGTTAATTAATTATTAAGCTATTGGTTTCTTTTTAATAATTAATCTAGACTATAGCCAATTAATTAAATCAATTAGGGCTAGGGATGACATACATCAATTAGATAATGCTTAATTACTTAGCTGGTATGTCCTAGAAGGAATTAAATATGATTGAATTAGGTTAATCAGATTTAGGTGTCTAGATTTTTCCCCTCTTCATCATAGTGTTAGAATAATGCTATTTTGAAGACAATAGATGAAGTGAAGATGTGGACATAGGCAACGGAGTTACCCCAGAGTGATGATTAGGATGGATTTAGAATAGGATTGACCATGATGATGACCCCTCGAGAGGGTGACAGGGAGAAAAGGCAAAGCCTTGGCAATACCTCAAAAAGTTGGCCAGGAGAGATAGGATATAAGAAAAAGGAAGTGGGGGATAGAAGAATGAGGGATGGGATAGTCAGGTTTGCATCAAGGATGAATGGTTAAGTTTGAGATGAGATTTGATTGGACTAAAAGGGATGGCTTTGCTAGGGATGGGATTTGATTGGACTGAAAAAGGAAATGCTTGGTTGGGGAGTTGATGGGGGGAGGTTTTTTCTTGAAACTTGAGGAAGGGGTATTATGGGATGGAATACTACCATGTACTTGAGCACTTATTTTGATATAGAAATGCTAGAGACCATGCCAAGGTTACTAGGAACATGAGGAATTATCACTGGTATTGCATAGGACTAACAAAATAGACACGCGGGGGTTTCCCTAGCATCACACATGATTACCAGGAAGAACCATGGGAGAAATAATGCTTGAAAAGCCCACAAGAAAATGACATTTCCCAAGTGAAACATGTAAACCCAAATGGATTACACACATGCAAGGGTCACATCCTACTGACTAACAAGAAGAAAATAAAAAGATCAAGTTCCCTATCCTAGGTGCATCCATTCACATTATACCATGATATAAAGAATCATGGAAACCTTGAGGAGGAGAACAATCGAGAGATTAAGGAATGATAACCAAGAGCTAAAATCAAATTTCAAGATAAAAAAATTCAATAACAAGATGCCTTTTTCTAGAGAGATCAATGATATGGGATGATGATTAGATTATGATTAGGTCAACAGGAAGGATACATCCTCAAAGAACCTAGTGATGATGATATTCTAGATTTAGGTCAATGAGAGGAAGGGTACATCCTCAAGGATCCATTTCCATGGAGATGTTAAGTGTATATCTAATTGGCCAAAAGATGTGATCATGATAAAATTGCTGAAACTAGATTTTGTCATAAGGAACTTGTTGAAGCATAGGATTCAGGATCTGAAACTGGATCACTTTCTACAAGGAGACCAACCAAGGATGCAAAATATGTACAAGAGAGACCGGGCTCAAGACTAGAATAATACAGATAAGATATTTATAGGACCAAATATTAGGGATTGGAATGAGAGAACATATATATATAAAATATTGATGATTAAATATAGGATGATATATACAAAATATTAGAAAGAATGGATGAGATGAGGCTAATTGCATGATGTTACCCTGACTGAGACAAAAGGCCAAGATAGAGGAATAGTAGATGGGGTGCTATAGATGTGGGAATGATGCAATCCAAAAGAAAACACAAGGATTGGGAAGGATGCATCCAAATGATGATGAGTGGATTATGATCAAAGATTGCAACAAGGATAAGGGTGTGCTTGGATAGGGTGATTGTTGCATGAATTTGGATAGCTGGATGATGTGGATAGGATTTGCATGCAATGGTAGGTCACAAGGATAATTAGGATTGGAATGGGTGGAATTCGGTGCATGAGGATAGCCTAGAGCTAGATACCAATGACAAGGGAAGAAACAAGTGATGGGATATAAGAAAGGATGAATTGGAAGAATTAGGAGATGCTAGGGAGTGTGAAGAGGGAAGTGCTAGATGGAAGTAGTTTAGCAGAGGAATGGATGGATAGCTAAAGGATTTTTCATAGGAGAGGAGGATTGGGAAATGAAAGGTGGATACAAGAAGGTCTCCAAGGACTACGTCACCAAGGAATAGAATGCCCCCACTTAGGATAGGTCATGCATGTGAGGAAGCATTAGGAGGGGGTACGATAGGATGGAAGAGAGGATAACAAGAGGATGACAGAGGTGAACGAAATATAGCATGAAGGGTGGATAAGGGAGGAAGATAGTGTAGAAGGATAGATGAAAGGAAGAAAGGTTGGATAAAAGGATAGGTGGATAAAGACACGAGATGGGAGATGGATGTCAAGAGACTTCCAAAAGCATGTAGATATGGTGGAAAGAAGGAACTTGCCCCAAAGTGTGAAGAGAAAATGGATGGAGGAACTACACATGATGCCTGTTTACAAATTTTATCATGGTACCTGTCCAAGGAACTTATTTTCCAAGTTTTCACTAGTGGACCAATTGATTTCTCTTTATTTTTCCTTTTTCTTTTTTTTTCTTCTTTTGATTTTTTTTTTTTTGGCTTTTTTTAGTTTTCTACTTTTGGTGTTGATCACGATATGTTGGTACAAATTTATGTGGGATGAGTGACTTAGGAGTGGGAGATATGTGGGATAGGGGATATGATAGTTGGAAGTAATCAGATAAAATGATGGAAAGTGAGTGGGATAGGGGGATGATGTCAGGATCAACATTGGCACATGTTGTGAGGGATGTGGGAAGAGTTAATGTGAAGTGGATGGTACATGTGGATGTGATGTAGGAATCATGGGAGGAATTTTTGTTAAATAAGGATCCAAAAGAGATTTTGATGATGGAGGAGAGGAATTCACAGTTGGAGGATTAGTAACCTCAGATGCCACAATGGATTTTTCTTTTAGATGCATGCCATTTTTTTTCTTTGGGATCCACATAGTTTTTTCTTTTTCTTTAGTGGGATTTTGTGGCCTATGGGATGTAGTACATGCTTTGATTTGATTTGATTTTTTTGGAGGATGCTGTTTGAAGTGAATATAACAATCTTTAGATTGTGGATTTCTAGCTTTATGCATTGGTGATTTAGCATCCAAATTATAGTGAGTATCATTGGAAGAGATATGAGAACTTGCATGAGATGGAGGAAATACAGATGGCATGGTGCAGGTAGTATGGTGGATGGAGCACATGGCTATGTGCCTTTGTTGATCTTGATTAGGAATGTAAGTGGTGGGATTTTTATATGGGCTTGATGGATGAAAGAAGGAGTGGGATAAGATGTGGGATGAGATTTTGGGACATAGGGGCCCAAAATGGATGGAGAGGATGAAAGAGGAATATGGTAGGATTTCTTGGGTTGCAAGGATGGATGAGGGGGGATGGCATTATATTCTTTAGAGGGACGATAGGAAGATGTGATGAAGGGTTTGAAAGCACTCGTGAACTTTACTTTCATTGTACCAAGAGTTTTGGAAGAAGGGCCTCTAGGTGTGTAACAAATACCACAAGATCATGGATGTCTTTTAACCTAAATGGGCTCTAGGGTACCTTGCTCATTTATGCCCATGAATTTACCTTTATAATTCCATTTTTTTAGCATTTGAGTCAAGTTAGGATACTTTTCAGTGAAGGAACAAGATGTGAGTCCATTATTAGGTGGACAACAAATGGTTGAGATGTAACTGATTTCTTCTATTTAAAGTAGACCATCGTAGATGATTGTGAGTGGACCAAGGTGATGGAGTAATGGTGGTGGGATAGCTGGATTTGGAGGTGATAAAGGAGGATAAAGGGGAGGGGAGAGGATGCTTGGATCTTGACTGAGATGGGATAATGGATTTAGATTTGGAGGAGATAGAATGGGAGGATCTTTATTTGAAGAAATAGATGGAAATGGATAATGAGATGGAGAAGGTAGAATGATAGGATCTTTCTCTGAAGGACTAGATGGCAATGGATCATGAGATGAAGTTGATGGATCAAGACAATTTTTGTTCAAGTCAATAGATATTTCAACATTGTTTTGGACCAGATCATGACATGATTGGATTGGTGTGGATGGTGTGATGGGTGATATATGGATGGATTCTTCAAATAATTTGGATGGATGGATGAATTTTGCAAATGGGTTGGATGAATGAATGGGAGATTCTTCAAATAGTTTGGATGGGGGGATGGGAGATTCTACAAATGGGTTGGACGGAGGGATGGTTGATTCTGTTAGAGAGGGAAGAAGGGTGGATGTGTGAGGTTCATGGGATGGGGTGTTGATAGTGCTAGGAGGAGAAGATTAGGATGGGGCTTCTATGGATTCAATAGATGGGAGGACTTCAATGGTGCAAGGGGATGGAAGATGATCAAAAAGTATGAGATCTAGAAGGGAAATGATAGGTGCGGAAGATGGAAGAGGAATGTTGGGTGTGATGGGTGGAAGAGGATCAATAAGTATGGGATTTTGAAGGGAAATGATAGGATTGGGAGATAGAAGAGGAATGATGGGTGGAAGAGGATGAATATGTATGGGATTTAGAAGGGAAATGATAGCTGCAGGAGATGTAAGAGGAATATTGGGTGCGGGAGATGGAAGGTCTCCAGTGCTAGTGTTTTCCCATGGGGGAGTGATATAATGTGAATCATCAACTATAAGAGATGGATTTTTTGTTGGATTCCTTGTGAAACTCTTTGGAGACTTACGTATCAGAAGGTGGGAAGATGATACTGTGAGATAGTTCACATAGGTAGGTGTGGCAATGGATTGAGAACTTGATTGACCAAATAATAGGAGAGGAGGGATGGATTGGGGTATGGAATAGGTGTTAATGTAGGTAGGAATTGGAGATGGTAGATTGGGATAAGATGGGGTAGATTGGTAGGATAGAGTGGATGGTAGATTAGCAATAACATGGGGATCATGGTTATGGTTTTGAGGAAATGGAGGACTAGGATTAGGGATTTGAGCATATGTTGGAGGATAATTAGATGGTGGATTGGGATTAGGGATGTAGCTAGTAGTATTATTTTGAAAAGACAGAGTTTGGGAAATGACAATGGGATAATATGGAGGCATGAATGTATAGTGTTGGTTCCATTTTATGTTACAATAGAAATGACAACAACCTCTTCCTGTTATGAATTCTTTTATAGAGGATCCACCTCCAAATATATGCTCATGTAAGAAAAGGACCAACTAACAAGCACTCTCTTAATACTTATACACTTTAGGCCCTACTACACAAAGTGGGGATACCCTGCAATACCTTATGATATGTATTATAAGGTACTATAAAGAAGTAATCTCACAATGACTGAACATGACCGGGAGATACTAGGTAATTGGCTAATTAACCATTGAACATCAACCATGAGATGGAGTGTGAGATAGAAAATTATTACAAACTAATACAAAAGTAGACTTAATGGATTTTAAAATGTTTGTTTATAGGAACATATAGCCAATTATGCAACTAGATATGTACTAAAACAAAACTTATCAGCTTTAGACCAGTTCTCTATTCATTGGGCTATATTATGACTTAGATACAGTATACTGAAATTAATGTTCACATGAGACTTCAAATCATAATACAACCATGCCAAAAACCCTACTACTAATAGAATCCTTGCAATGTGTCATATGAATCTATGCATAAATCATAGCCTAAATTAATATCATCCTAGATCATAACTCTCAAATAAGTACATAAACACATATAAAACTATGCTAATGAATTAGAAAATCCATAACTCATATGACTAATAACACAATAGAGATTGGAATATGGATCTTTGTATTAAATTCAGAAAAATATTATTTTAGTATACAAAAGGCAATCCGAGATAACCTCTATAATAACCTACAAAAGATCTCTCAACTTTATGTTTTCCTTCTTACATTATCTAGCACAAATTATGCTATTATTCCCCTCTTGACTGAAAACCTTTACAATATGTTTTTCATAAAAATTTTCCAGCCCTTTCCAATGATCTTGGGAATCCTTTTAGAGATTAGGATTGGAACAAGCTTTAGATCAATTGGAATAAGGACAATATTAGTGACTCACTAAAATGAAAAAATAGCTAATGGAGTGATAACCACTCTTGTTACAATAGATATTCAACAAATTTTATCTTTCGACCGCTTTGTACTTGCAATTGGCTCAAAGTTCCTCAGTGTGAGCCATCTTGAATCTATTATTTTTGAAGTTGGTGATGTAGGATCTTTAATTTCAACTGTATCAACCAACCCGTTGGGCTTCTGCATCCACTTGCATGTTTTCACCTTCACTTGGATCAACTATTGCATACATGTCTTTCCAAGAAGTGTACACCTCATCACTTGGCCAGTCAAAGTTGAGGACCTCATCTTTTCTGTTGTTAATTTCCTTCCAGGTGGTATAAGCCTTCTCAATCTCATCTAACCAAAATGCAAAAAATTCTCTAGCCTTGCCAACTATCTCAATTGTTTGAACAAATGGTAATGTACTCTCCAATGTAATTATGATATTGGTCCTTTTTGCCAAAGCTTCATTCATATATCGATTCCATAACACCTCATCTTTGATATTTCCATTTTTCTTGAAGAGATTTGGGAATATTTCATAATGATCCTTTGACTATTCTTTTTAAGGGCCATTACCTTTCTAATTATGATGCTCTTTGTTATGTCTATCTCCATGAGTAGTTTGACACATTTATGAGTGCCATTCAAGACTATGTCAACATCATTTTCCATCTTACAAGTGGTGTGGAAGAATTTCAACTCTCCTCCCTTCCCTTTCCAATTATCCACCAATTGGTATAATTGGTCCTTATCTGCATTATACTCATTCATTATGTGAACAATTTTCTTATCTTGTGCATAGATGCCAGTAGGCACCAATTCATGTGTATAATGCATCAGGGTGCTATGTATCTTATCTGCATATTTTTTCTTAACCCATACCTCTACTTCTTTGAAGGCTGCCAACTACTCCACCCATTCTTTATTTTTTCTTTCAACCTTTGTTCTTTCAGGTATCAGTCTGCCTTTTTCTTTCTCAACCTCCTCTAATGTGGTAAAATTTTATGGTGCAGGGGAAGGAGGACAAGTGATCATGGGAATTTATGAGGAAGGTTGTTTAGAGCCCTGTGCAATCCTCCTCTGAGGCATAACTTGAGATATTTTTCTTCCCTCAAGGAAAGAAATTATATTATCCTTCTTAATAGACTTAACTTTTTCATTGTTGTAAGCCTTCATGACCATCTCACATTTCTCAGTTAGCCTTTGGAATGACTATTCTTGTCTCTCAGCCACCTTTAAACTTAAATTTGTAGCTTTCAGGGTAAGGTTGGCTACATCCACACTAGATATGTCTGAGGCTCTTCTCACAATAATGCTACCTACCTGTTTATCTTGATCCTCTTTATCTAACATCTTAGGGTTTTTCTTCATCATATGCCATATGACAAGGGCTGCATGATCTTCACTAAATGTTACTCACTTTGATGCTTTTCTTGCCTCTTCTTCATTTGCATAGATAGTCTGGGTCTCCTTTCTCATAGCATCAAAGACAATGGCATCTACAATATCCCACTCTGGGAGTATCAAAACTCCTTCCTTCTTCACTAATGCCCTTCCTTCCTCAGGAGTTATTTTTTCAAACTTGGAGATCATCTCCTGTTTGATCTCATTTTGAACTTCTTCCTTGCTCTTTGCAAGTTTCTTAGTTTGTTTCTATTGGAATTTCTCTTTAAATTCATCTATGTGGGTTCTCCACAAAAATTGTAAGAATGCCCTAGCCATGACAAAATTGTCATCAGAAAGAAATTCATTGCTAGTCTATTGAGTTAAAGGATCTAGTTCCTTCCCAACATATTCTAAAATAGTTAAATCTAAGAAAGCATTCTTTAGTTCTTAAGGCATCCCTTCTTTTAATTCTTTTTCTGTGACAATTATTTGTCCAACATCTCCCATCTATAGGAATTGTTCTTCTACTGCTCATTCATCAACACATAATGGAGATTGAGAAGGATAAGATACATTTTCCGCTTGTTGCTCTCCCTCTACTCTTTTCCTCTTGGCGGATGGTAATGATTGTGTATGGGGGTCTAATGGTATTTTTGCCTTTGGATCTAGGGTCTTCTTAGTTTGTGGAAATATTGTTATGTACCCTTTCCTCTTGTAAACTACATATTTCCCTGTGGGAACATTTTTGATTGGAGCTATCCTACTAATAATTTCCTTTTCCCCTTCTAGCTCTGTCTGTAAAATATTGGCCCTCTTCTGATTAAATGCCTACATAATATCTTCAAACATCTCCATCAATGATTCTATCTTCTTGTCCCAAGGCTAAAAATATTTCAAAGGATCATACAACTTGTCAAAATGTTGTACAAAGTCTAGGCTCTTCTTGTGTGCCAGCCATTTCTATTTCCTTATCTCTTTCTCTATCCAATCAAATTCATTCCTAATTATGTCCTTAGGGAAATGCAACTGATGATTCGGCAATAGGCACTTTGTTTTTTCTTTAAACATATCTTTGATGAAGGCCTTAGGGTTAGGACATCTTGAAACTATGGTACTGAAATGATAAGGGGCCATATATTTATCTAGGTGTTTCCACCCTCCCTTGGTTATAATAAATTGATGTGCTACTATAATTGTCAGAAAAATAGTTCTTTTTCCTCTTCCTATTAGAGCTTCCTCTTATCTATCTTATTATCTTTGCCAATCCCAATTTGACAGGTACTCTATATGGTAATATATAAGGGATTCCCATGAAACCATATACTCTGAAAACTATAGATACTGGGTAAAGAATAACATCTCCCCAATTCTGTACTATTTTTAGTTCAGGGCTATACTCCTTAGATCTCAACAATTGTAAAAGTGTTAGGGGTATCCTGGGATCATCATTCAACAATAATGTTCTAATTATAGCAGCAAAACATCTATCAAAATTGATGTAATTTGCATCTTTGTTGTCCCATGACATGTCTACATTCCATAGATGTACTGGCATTTCCTAATCATCTTTGACCCTTGCCAATTCCATATCTCTTTCAAAATAGTCTACCCCCTTATATAAAAACATATGCATTAACAAAGAATACCATGTGAAATGTTTGGTTACCTTGCTATTTTGGATGCCTATTAATCCTTCATGTATCAAATCTGCCAGATATGGGGAAAAATCAAAAATTACAGTGAAATGGGGGTGCAATATTTATACCATCATAAACATGTAATGAATGGGAATTTCTTTCTCTTCCTCATCCCCACAAATTTGACATAAGGCCATGTATATTCCTATGGCCTTTGGGGTGAAATAGTCCAGCTTGAAAGTCTCTTTTGTTCTCTATCCTACCATGATCAGATCTCTAATTTTGTTGAAGTATTCCTTTAATGGTCCATTTCTCAAGTAATACTTTTGTGCTTCATATATTTCTGGGAATTCTTTGAAGTTAATTTTATCCATTTGAGTATCTTCTCCACTTAACTTGATTAGTTCCTTGATTTATTCTGCACTTATGCTGACCATAATTTGTCCATTCTTATCCCTAACCACCCTAGATATCTTATCATATTTATCTTCAATTTGCATAAGCATATAAACATCCATAAAAACCCCAGGCACTACTAACTTGCCTACCTCAAATTTCCATATATTGCTATTGGGCAGAAAAGCATTTATTTGGCTGAAAAGTACTTTGAACATACCCAAACCAGTTATACCTATCTTAGCATCCCTAGCCCATTGTCCTGGATCATACAAACCCTCACCAATTTTTAGCTACGGGATTTTAGGGACAAATTATTTTAGTTGTGTTGAATCATTTGTCAACCTAGTTAACTGCTCCAGAAGGTCATCACATACATTTCTATCCTGATAATATACACGACCCTTGAAATCTCTCTTAGGCATCATTTTGAAATTAAAACCTTTACAGTCTAATGATTCAATAGCTTGATAGAATATAGTAATTGCAAGCCCTAATAATTCTTCAAAATTTGGAATTCAAACAGAAGTCACACTAAAAATTTACCCATTCTGCAAATAGTCTAGATGTCAAAAATGAGATCACTGCAACTTATTTTGCTCCACAAACTTTACAATTATGATAACCAATGGCTGAATGATCGAACACATAACAATCCCATCACTTTCTCAGTGTTAAACTCTTTACTGCGGGAGTACACGTTCACCATTACTTCACCTGAGTTCAAAATCTCATAGCTAACAGTTCTAAGATGCTAAAATTACACCTTTGAAAAATGGTCATCGATCCAGATATCTCTACCTTGCATCAGATGGCTCATAGTAACTCTTTTATAACATTCATCTTCATGGACACATGGCATAATGTCGCAATCCCTCAAAAGTTAACCATCAATCATTTTCCATCATAGGCTTTGCGCACACTATTGGATCTTCTTAGATATGCTAACTCTTTACCTTACTTAATGCCAACCAAGGGTCCCAACACTTAGCACACACATCACTTCAGCGTGTCCCCTTGATGACTAAAATTTGATCACTTTATCTTTCAGTCTTTATGCCATCCATCTGATCTTTCTTAATATTTTATGTCTTTAACACCTTTCTATGGCTCAAAGCTTTAATCTCCTGGGACACGTGGTGAGGCGTGACAATGCCTTGGTGATTAAAATCATCACACCTTTTATTAGAGGCTTTGGGCCAACTGTTAGACCTTCTTGAACCTGTGACACCTTTACCCAACCAGCCTTTTGGTAACCACAGTCTACAACTTGTCGGGATGGACATGCGTCACCATGATGCAATCCCTTAAAGGTTATTTTTCGATCAACTCATCATTGCGGGTTAACACCATCTGTCAAATCTTCTTGAAGATGATATCTATTTACTTAAAACTTTAATCACCTGCTGGACCCACTAGACTCCACGTGGCAACATAGCGCAATCCCTCAATGACTATTGTGTGTGCAACTTAATAATAAGCCTTTACACCAACCATCAGGTCAGATCTGACATGTACTCAATTTAACTTCATCTTCTCATTCATGTTTGGGCTCACTGTGGACATGCATCACCATGGCACAATCCCATGAAGTTAACTCACCCACATCTTTGGGATAAAGGTAATGCACCAGCCATTGGATGAAAATCATCTTTCATATATCCTTCGATCTGTATCTGTAGACATCTAAATTTTACTAGGTGTATCTTAAGCATCCAAAATTGTAAATCTCAGCCAAATGCCTCAAATCTCATCTCAATGCATTAAAATGTATCAAATAAAATGGACATTTATCAAGAAAAGTGGAAAAAAATCAAATTAAATTAAAGGATTAAATAGTCATGAAATCAAATAATTAAATTCAAGCCTAAAAGGGATTAATCAAAATTATACAACTAATTTTAATCAATTAATTCTATAGTTTAAATCAAAAGGATCAAATCAAACCTATTCACACTTACATGGCTAAATTAATTAAATGATTGAGTTATTTAATTCCTAATTTCTTTGAAGACAACCAACCAATTTTACCTCCATTTGAAAACACCTCAAAGCTTTTGACTCAACCAAAGCTTGATCATGATCAACTCACTCTACCCCCTACACTTGGGAAATTGCTATAAATACAAGCCATTTTCTTTGTGTTTGGAATCCAAGAATTTCAAGAGCAAAGCATCCTTATTATAGGCATTTGGAGAGCATTTGACATCTTTTGAGAATATTTTAGCATTTGGATAGCATTTAGATTATCATCTTTAGAAGCATTTGTTGATTTTATAACATATCTTGGAGCATTTTGAGCTAGATTAGATCATTGTTTATCATTTATTTCTCGTTCTAGGATTGTCCTTGGGAGATATTAAGACTGAGAGCTCTCTTAACAAAACTTAGATAGAGAATTGTGAGATGTTATGAGTTTTAAAGTTCAATTCTTAGATTAAATAGCATTTTCTTTCCATAGAGTTGTTTCTTATAATCCTAATTTCATGAAGGTGTTAATCTTACACACACAAATGGCACCCACCGTTGGGCTTTAAGCCTCATTTCTAATGTTTTATCTTGATATTTAGTGTGTTTTTCATTATTTTTTGTGTTATTTTGTAGAAAAATAGGGGAAGATCTGCCTATGCAGTATTCAGAGGCACCTGTGAATAGTAAAGTGCCACCTACGGAGTTTCTTCTTTCTCCATCTTTTATTCTTCAGCTGCCTGTTAGATAAAGTGTGCCACCTGGTAGATAAAGTGTGTTTCCTGTGAACTTTCAGGATCCGCATTCCAATGAAACTTGGCCGCATTTTATACTTTTTGTGCCACTTTTTATTTTTATTTAGCCACCTGGGGATTGTTTTAAGCCGCTTAGTAGGATTTAAAAGCCACTTTGAATGTTTCTATTTACGCGTAGTAACAATTAAATGCCACTTATTAACTATTAAATATTGCATAAATCTTTCTTCTTTAAATCAAATTTTTAATGGTTTGTTCACTTTTTTGACTCTCTGTCTTTTTATGTTCTGTAGATGAAAAATCACCCAAAAGTGCAGAAACCAGAGAAACGGATCACAAGGCTTAGCAAAGAGGTGAGAATTAAGGTTAAAAATGACAAACAAATAGATGCAGCTAATCTCTTAGAGAGTTTATTTGAGGAGGAACACTTATATGATCACTACATTAAAGTGTTTTTTGCTTACAAAGAAAAGTTTCCCACTCTTTAATTAATTTTCATGCCTAGTTCTTTAAATCTTTGATTTGATAAAATTCCATTAAATGATCTTTTAGGAGGGAATTTGTCATTTTAGATTTCCAATTTTTCTTCACTTTGTCTCCATTTGTGTTGTCTAACTTGTTGGAGGAGCCGGAGTGGGAATGATCACCACTGGGTGAGTGTAAATAAGCCAAATCAATCAAAAATGCGCCTAGCCTTGCTAGCTTTGAAAACAAAGTATTTTTCTAATCAATCTTGCATTGCTTAACTTGTGGAAAATTCTTTGAATCTAGCATAATTAGGGACACCCTACTATTCTCTATTCAAATGAGACATTAGGTATATGCTCTCAACTTTTCAAAGTTGATAAAAAATCCAAAAGTGTCAAGTTTGGGTGGTAGAAAGAAAGGGAAGATTATTTTAACCACACATCTCATTTTTAAGAACCTCCTTGTCAAGAGGTTGAAAATGAACATTTTTTGATCGAGGTGTTTGGAACAGAGAAAGACAATAGGGATATGCTCTTCACTCTTTGAGTGAATCAGATTCCCAAACTTGTTGGACTGAGTTCAATTCTTTCTTTCCATATACATGCTAGCTAAATAGAGCTTTAAAGGGCCTACCTCCTGAGAATTGCCTTACAAAGACGGTGAGAGGAAATGACCCAAAGTGGGAGATATTCACTTTTATTGTGATGTCGTCCGACCCACTATAAATAAATGCACTTCACCTTAATCAGAAAGTGACTAAACCTTGTGCAAGCCATCCTCACTTCCTCTAGCAGCCTTTCAGAATTGTGCAAAATCATACTTTCATGCATGTGGGAAGCCCGCAAGGGGGTAAAGGATCTTGGAAAGATTTAGAACGGAAGAAATTGAAAACCTTGATAAAATAGCAAACCTACCTTTGTAGAGCCATTGTTAAAAGACAATTTTGTTTGACTCTAAGGTAGATTATTTGGAAGAAATTCTTGTGCAAACCTATAAAAACATCCAAGAACATACACTTTTAGTGTGGTTTTAGGGACATTTTACAACTTTGATGTGTGTGTTGAGCTTGTACTTTGTTTTTATGCAAGATTCTTTTTTGACAAATCTCATTAAAGCCCTTAAATTTTTAAATCTAGAAAATACAAAAAATTTGACAAATTCAACTTTGATTAGTAAAGCACTGCATACCAATACTTTAGAGCCACATAAAAACAACAATGGACCACTTACAAATCTTAAAACACCGCTTGAAAATATTCAACAGCTACGTAAACACTGGAAAGTGCCGTGTATCAACATTTTAAAACTGCCAATCAACAGGCAAATGCTGCCTACTAACTACAAAGCCCTATGTAAAGGGATTCCAGTAACTACGTATTAATAATAAAAGGCCACCTATATGTAGGAAAGAGCCACCCAGAAACAAAAAAGGTAAAATAGTGGGTATATACCCAGGGTTTCAAAACAAGAAAACTCCATTTTGGGATACCCTTTTGAACGTTCTACCTCTGTGTATACTCAACTAGATCAGAATCTGTCATTATTGGGAATTTTGAAAATTTATCCATGGATTGATTACTTAAGTGAGTTAAAAACCTAGGATCTTCACTTGATATATGTTAATGTCATTTTTTACTTGATCCCATTACATTAAGACTACCCTACAACCAAACGGATCTTATCTAAGGAAAGAGTGTCATTTTTTAGATGATCCTTTTAGTTCTTGAAGACCCTTACAAGAACTCATTAAGGAAACATAACCAAGGATGTCTTTCCCATTTGGACATATAGATCCCGATCAAAACAATCATGTCAACAAGCATATGAACAATCAGGAAATGTTGATCCTAACAACAAAGGATCCGACAACAATACCAATGGAGGAGAAAACATTGACCCTAACAATCAAGGGTTAAACAATACCAATAATGGGGGAAACATTGACCCTAATGATTAGGAGTTAACTGATGAAAAGTTTAATGAAGCTTTGCAAAGCCCTTTCTTCATAAAACTTAAGGAAAAAGTGGTACAAAAAGATAAGGAGAAGTACTTCTTAGACCTAGCACAAACGAGCCTCAAACTTCCACACAATTATGATGTCACCAAACTCAAACAAGAATAAGTTGAGGCTAATCCCATTGAAATCATGAACAAGCATTTTCAACTTTTCTAGATGCAATTGGACATGATAAAACAAAGTGGGGCTCCTAAACCCTTTTCTATCGAAGCTTTGTGTCCATTTCCATTTGATAAGTCCTTAATCATGATTCCATTCCCAACAAATGCTATTTATCCTAAATGACAAATATGAAGGAACATATGATTGTCAAGATCACTTAAGGGAATTTTGTGCCTTAATTCTAGAGTTTGTGCATGACACAACTGACCTTATGAGGTTATTCCGTAGAAGCTTGGGAGGTATGGAAATGGAGTGGTTTTCAAAGTTACCCTCGGACATTTAAACCTTTGAGGAATTGGCCTCTAAGTTCGTAACTCACTATTCCTATAACATAAAACATGAGGTTAAAATTCTTAATCTATGCAACACCAAACAAAGAGAAGGAGAAGGATTCCTACTTTTCCTACAATGATGGAGAGCGGTATTTTCTAGATACCCTTGAATTGTACCCAAAAAGGAAAAGATGGATATTTTTGTAAACAACTTGAATCATGAAATGAACTATTGATTAAGGCTACAATGTCCTAGTTCATTTCAAGACCTAATTTAGAATGGGGTGACAATGGAAGAGTTATTGATAAAAAGTGGAGAAATCAAACTTTACAAAGATAACAAGAGTAACAACAACAACAATATCTCCAACACTAATAAAAATTGAAATTCCAACAACAAAAACCAATTTTGGACAAAGAATAACAACAATAAAGGATTGGTTAGTGATGGAGTGGTAGAGGCTACCCCTTTCAATCTCATTCAAAACTTAGTTCAAGCCAATAAAGTGAACCAAGCACCCAAAGTGCCCTTTAACAACAACAAAACTAATAAAAACTTTGATAATAATCAAGGGGCTCACAAGCTTAAACCTTTCTTTGCACCTACACCCAAAAGGAAATTCACTAATTTGGGTGATGAATTGGAGAATGAATTAAGGAGACTTATTGCAAATAAAATTATTGACTTACTAGTGGCACAACCATATGAACCTCAAATCAAGTCGAATTGGTGTAGTGAGAATAGCCATTGTGAGTACCATCAAAATAGGGGACATAAGACCAATGATTGCATGTGTCTTAGGCATGTGGTACAAGATCTCATATACAATCATGTGATAAAAGTTAATGGCCCTCAAACTAATGAAGATCACATAGCCTTTAAAACTCCTTTCTATAAACATGAAAAAGGAGAATACTGCAATTCAAACAATGGAGGAAACAGTGTGAATAATGAAAGAGGTAATCATAATGTTAAATTTTCTCATACTTATGACAATACTATCAATGTTGTTGTGATCAAAGATCAACCTATTCAAGGGTCCTCTAATGCCATCACAAGGGGGAAAGCCTCAAAGGTTACCCTACAAGGGGGTACTCCTATTACTATTGGCCCTAAAACACCAACTACTTTGGCTAAACAAACACCACCCACAACAAAGCCTTATAGTTTGGTGGAACAATTACAAAAGACTCTAGCATCAATATCAAATTTTGAGTTGCTGAAATTATCTCCTAATCATAAGGAGATTCTGGAAAAGGCCTTGTATGAGACCAGTGTACCTATAAACTAGGAGGAAGACAAATTTCAGAACATGGTAGGGCATCTCATAGCCCCTCATTGTCTTTCCTTTTCAGAGAAAGATGACATGTCTATCACACATCCTCAAAACTTACCATTGCATATAGAGGTATTAATCCAAAGACATAGGGTCAAAAGAGTTCTCATAGATGGTGGAGCTGGTCTCAATATTTTCACTCTAAACCTTGTCAAGTCATTAGGGCTAACCGAGTCTTCCATTATCCTAAAAAGAAAATCACTATTAAGGCTTATGATGAGGAAAAAATATCTTCAAAGGGTATGATCATTATACCAATTCAAGTGGGACCTATCAAAAATGATACCATATGTTAGGTCCTTGATATGAAATTGACCTACAACATCTTATTAGGAAGGCCATGGATACATGAAATGCAAGCGGTACCTTCTACATATCACCAATGAAAAAAATTTCCATACATGAGGGAAGAGATCACGATTGGAGGAGATTCAAATCCTTTTGAATATTGCAATGCTTTAAAGCCAAGTCATGAATTGTATATTCCTCATAATAGGGAAAGATTCATCCCCAATATTACCATGGAAGAAGCCAAAGAGGAAAGTTCAAACCCAACATCAAATGTCACATCAACTTCTAACCCTATCTAAACTAGCTCAACTACATTGACTAAGGGAAAAGAAAAGATGAGTTGTGAGGGTTTAGATTCAAAGGATAATTCAGTTCACACTTCAACATTAAGAATAGAAACTTCTAAACCCACTAAGGAGGAAAGGGAACAAACTAAGAAAGATAATTATGAAAAGATGAGCAACCTAATGAATCAATTTGAGAAACAATGAAAAATTAACTCAAAAGGGGTAGGGGAATATTTCATTTCCCTATTTGATTTACCTACATCTCCAAGGACACATGGGAAGCCATCCAAAGATCATCAACCTCATAAATACAATTCCCATTTTGTAAGGGAATGTGAAAAACAAGAAATGGACAAAGAAGAGAATGAGGTATTACAATGGCTTTATAAAGAAGATGATAATTCAGGTAGTTCCAATGAAAGGGTGCAACATATCAATATCCAAACTGATCAATATGGAAAAGGATTTGATATCATGCGTAAAATGGGGTATAAGGGAAGAGGACCCTTAGGAGTTTGACATAGAGGGTTGTTAGAGCCTATTGAACCAGTTTGGAGAGCTAATGAAGAGAAAGCCGACATAGGTTTTCAACATAAAGGAGAAAGTTCAAGTCCCATGCATGATTTTCATGCACATATCCATATGGTTGGTTCTAAAAGTGAAGATTGTTCTAGCGATTATGAGTGGGATTCCTTGTATGAAGAATCTTTTCATGATATAGAGGTTGATACCATTCACACTTATGCAACTCCTCCTAAAGTTGAGATTCAAGAACATGTAACTCAAAGTTTAATTTCAACTCAAAGATCAAGTGAACCTCAACAAGTCAATGTAGGACAAGCACCTCTTTTCACTCAATGGGTAGGTGAACCTTAGGTACCTTCATGGGTGGGAGATTCTACCCTAGTGTTTAACCCACATGCTTTATTTCCCATAGAAATCTTAGAGGACTCTAATGAAGAGGATTTTAATCCTTCTTCCATGGACCATCTTGAAGAAGCACATGTCATAGACCATGATGATACAATGTATGAACCATGAAATGAAGTAATGTCCTTAAATCCTTCAAATGAAAGCCCATCTAATGAATCCTTGTCCTTAATGCATCCTGAACTTATCGATTGGGATCTTTTCGAGCCAAATGACTTACTCTACTTGCCAAATGATGACGCAATGGTCTTATAGCTCAATGTGGTTGAGCCCAATTCTTCCACCAATGAATTTACACTAGACATGATGATAGGGGCATGTGTTCAACCTCTTAATCTAAAAAATGAAGAGAAAATATACAAAAAAATGAGAAGGTGTAGTGGTGAAAACCACCATGTGGCAGTGCTAGACCCAAAACAAGTAAAAATAAAGGATGTTTCTGAAGGTGAACACCAAACTATGGTGCCTAAGGGAGAGAGGTTGGACACCTTACCATCTCATGAAGATGAAAGATCATCTATACTTATTGAACCCATAGAAAAGGTTAACATTGGAACAGAAGAGGATCCTAAATTCATTCACTTGGCAACATCTTTGAGTCCCTTGGAGAGAGAAGAATTCATTGCAGTATTTCAAGAAAAAAAAATCAACTTTGCATGGTCATATGCTAATGTTCCTAGATTAGATCCTAGTTTCATCATGCATCATTTAAATTTGAAACCTGGGGTTAAGCCCATCAAGCAGAAGTTGAGAAAAATGCATCCACATGTAGCCCTTTTAGTCAAAGTAGAATTGGAGAAATTACTCAAAGTAGGATTTATAAGAGTAATTGCATATGCCAAATGGATCTCCAACATCGTACCGGTTACCAAACATGATAAAAGCATAAGAGTTTGCATAGATTTCAAAGATTTAAACCTTGCTTGTCCAAAAGATGACTTTCTATTACCTAGCATTCATGCTATTGTGGATCTCACTGTAGGTCATTCTATGTTTTCTCTTATGGATGAATTTAGTGGGTATAATTAAATTTGCATTGCACCTGAGGATCAAGAGAAGACAACCTTTACATTTCCATGTGGTACTTTTTGTTGGATGCCAGAGCCACTTATCAAAGAGCAATGAATACCATTTTACATGACATGATGCACACCTTTATGGAAGATTATGTGGATGAAATTCTAGCTAAGTCACATAAAAGAAAAGATCATTTATCCATACTTGAAAATATTTTTACAAGACTAGAACAATTCAAAGTGAGACTCAACCCAAAGAAATTTGCTTTTGGGGTACAATCTGGAAAACTCCTTGGATACATTATTTCAGCAAAAGGAATTGAAGTAGATCCTAAAAAGGTACAAGCAATAACAGACATGGACATTCCAAATAATATTAGTCAAATGAAGTCACTTCAAGGAAGGCTTCAATCTATACGAAGGTCCATTTCTCAATTGGTGGAAAAATTCAATTCTTTCACCAGATTACTACATAAAGACAACATCCTCACATGGGATGAGGAGTGTGATAAAGCCTTTACATTGTTAAAAACATACTTGATGAATCCACCTATCTTGATGTCACCTATTCAAGGAAAATGTTTTTTACTCTATATTTCAGCAATGGAAAAATATTTAGGAGTCTTATTGGCACAAGATGATGATGAAGGAAAATAAAGGGCTATCTACTACTTGAGTAGAACATTGATCAAATATGAATTAAACTATAGCTTCATGGAAAGGGATTTCCTAGGAGTGGTATTTTCCTCTCAAAAGTTAAGACATTATATGTTTTTGCATAAGGTGAAGCTCATAGCCAAAATTGATCCCTTAATATACTTACTTAGTAAAACAACTTTAACTGGAAGGATTTCAAAGTGGGTAATGGTGCTTAGTGAATTTGACATTGAATATGTTGATAGGAAATAAATAAAAGGTCAAGTTATAGCTGATCAATTGGCTAAATATCCTCAAAAATCTACACATCCTATACAAGTGGAGTTTCCAGATTATGAAATTGTGAATGTAGAAGCTAAAACATGGACTTTATACTTTGATGGATCTTACACCCAAAATGGTAGTGGAGTAGGCATTCTTTTGATTACACCACAAGGTTACACAATCCTAAAATATCACAAGTTATTGTTCCCTTGCACCAATAACATAGCAAAGTATGAAGCTTTGGTCATATGTATCAAGATGGCATTGGAATGGAATGTCACATAATTACAAGTCTATAGGGACTCTCAATTAGTCATCAATCAAGTTAATGATGAATATAATACCAAGGATGAAAAACTAATGCCTTAAAAGAAATTGGTGGATGATTGGAAAAAGTTCTTTGCTTTGATTACTTTTGAAAAAATTCTAAGAGACAAGAATAGAGCAGTGGATGCAATGGCTACTTTGGCATCTTTACTTCAAATGCCCGATCAAAATAAAAAGTATGAGTTCTTGGTGGAAGAATTGGTTAAACCAACATTTGACCTACCTGATACCCAAATTATTGGCCTTTTAAATGGACATGACTCACCATGGTATGGACCCATCTATGCCTACCTAAAAGACCAAACCTTACCTATAGACCAAAAACATGCTCAAAAGTGAAATTTCATCAGACAAGTGGCCTATTATACCATCCTTTCTGACACATTGTATCGTTAAGGTCTTGATAGAATGCTCTTTAGATTTTTATAGGAAGATGAATCCAAATTAGCTTTAAAAGATGTCCACAAGGGGATTTGTGGGTCACATTCGAGTGGTTTAAACCTAGCTAAGAAAATCCTACGAATGGGGTACTTTTGGAAAACCTTAGAAAGAGATGCTTGTCAATACGTCAAAGTTTGTGCAAAATGTCAATACCATTGAGACATGATCCATGCACCAGCACAAGAGTTACACCCTTTTGTCACACCATGGCAATTCTATCAATGGGGATTTGATTTAAATTGCATGATTTATCCACCTTCTTCAAATGGACACAAGCATATAATCACGATATCAAAGTACTTCACTAAATGGGTTGAGGCTATCCCTTTATCAATTGCAATGGGGAAGCAAATTTCCATGTTTATCCTAAATCATATCATTTGCAGATATGGCATTCCTCACGCCAACATCACAGATAATGGAAAATAGTTTAAGAACAAAGATATTGATGAAATTTGTGACACATTCTATATTACACATTACTCTTCATACATTTACTATCCCCAAGGTAATGGACAAGCAGAAGCTACCAATGCGAACATCCATAAAATCCTTAAGAGATCCGTTGGAAAGTCAAGAAAAGATTGGCATCTTCAAATCAATCCAACATTATGGGCCTATAGGACTAGTATTCGAACCCCGATAGGAGCTACACCTTTTTCATTGGTTTATGGGGCCGAAGTTGTTCTACCTTTAGAAGTTGAAATACCATCCCTACGAGTCTCATTGCATGGATTAACCACGGATGAAGATTATAGATTTTCCCTCCTTCAACAATTGGGAATTTTGGAGGAACATCAAACTCAAGCCTATGATCATTTTAAAGTGTATCAGAATCAAATTTCAAGGAACTATAATAAGCATATTAAACCAAGAACCTTTCAAGTAGGAGATCTAGTATTCAGAGAAAATCCAAAAAATCAGGCTGATAGAGAAAATAAAGGAAAGTGGGAAGCAAATTGGCTTTGTCCTTTTTTCATTGTTTCTTCATTTGGAATGGGGACCTACAAATTGACTGATTGTGATGGTGATGAATTGAGAGAACCTATCAATAGAATTCATCTTAAGAGGTTCCACACCTAATTTAGAGGAAAGATTATCAGACAAAAGAGTATAAATTGAGAGTATCAGATGAGTCTGCATCACCTTTGTACATGGAAACATTCAAAAATACCAAAAAATGAAAAAAGTTTAAAATACAAAAAAAATAGAAAGTCCAAAAGCCAAAAAAATTTGAAAAAGAGAAAAAATTTCCTTGGTGAAAACCTAGCAATAGGCACCTTGGTAGCAAAAAAAAAAAAAAACAAAGAGAAAAAGAGCAATAATCCCAAGAGGTGAAAACCTAGAAATAGGCGCCTTTCGTCCCTTAGGTCTTTCCTAGTCGCATTTGTACATATTGTGTTTCATCATCTCATTTGTCTATATCCTCATTGTATCTATCATTTTTGCATCATCCTAATAAAGTCTCAGAGCTGCATTTTTTACGCATTCTAGGTTCAGTTGCCCTAAGTTTCACATTGGTCACATTTATCACTTTGGGGCATGCATCATAGATTTTTAGTACCAAATGGATTCAATAGTGCAACATTTTGGTCACACATTAGAAGTAGATTTTCAGATTCAAAAGAGATATTTTTGGAACCTTTCATAAATATCATTGTTCAACCCTAAACAATTTGATCGCATAACAAGATCCTTGAGTTTCATTGACTTATTTTATCAGGATTAAAAATTAACACACCCTAAATGATCAGACTGTCTGGAATTCTTATTTGAAAATATTGATACATTTAACAAACACTTGGAAATTTTTGATGAGTTTTCATTGACCCTTTTTCAAGTTATGTTCTTTTTAGCTAATTGATGATGTTTCAACTAGATTGGCAATGATAGAGACATGATGTTTTCTTAAGCTTCTGAGTGACTATTTTGAGGAAGATCCATTAACTTGTGTGAATTAGTCTAATGACATGGTCATGAAAGAACCATCGAGGACATTCATATATGAAGGAGGGTTAACCTTTGTTTGTTCATGCAAAAGGATACCTTGGCTATTTAGATTTTCCATATCGTAATACCAACATCCACTTGCAACATTGAACTTGATCAAACAAGTATTCATACTCCCATAGTTGGTCATTCAACTAGTGAGGGTTGTACTTGGTTTCATAGAAGGGGTTAACACATGAGAGAAAGTCATATTCATATTCTTATGGTTGTAGTGGCACCAGTAAGGATTATATTGACTCCTAGTTCCACAACGCTCAATGATGAAAATATATCTCAGTTTACATTTCTTTTGCAAACCACAAGGATAATTAGTTGCATCTTCATGTTATATCAATTGCATATTCATGTTAGATTAATTACATCTTCATGTTAGATTTAATTTCATTCTCCAAGTTAGTTTAAAATGGCTTTCCTTTCTATCACTTTTCCAAGAACAAGGGGGGGATTTAAAGTTGACAACATTTCATCAATTTAATGGTTTCAAGTCATCAATATGAGATTTTCCTTTGCATCCATAATCATTAATAATTATTCATTATATATTCATATAAAGAGAAACGCAAAGAAAAGAAACATTAATCATTGCTCATTTATCCCAATCATTTAGAATTGCACATCATAAATTAAATTGCATACATCCAAAAAATTAAAAAAGATATTTGCATTCATTTATCATTGCACTAAGTATTGCATATCATTGCATTGCATAAATCCATACATCATGTTTAAATCAGAAAAGCATATATAAATAAGTTTCCTTAACATAATTTGCATCCATTTATCTATGTCCTACTCCAAGACATTGCTTCCATAGCATAATAGAAGTAAATGCATCATAGAAACATGTAGATATGCATAAAAGAAAATCTCATAACATCATCAAAAGAGGAATCAAAGAACATCATAGATAAATGTCCATCATCAATGTTTATAAAATAAATTAGTACATCAAAGGTACATCAGGAAAATGATCCATACATCAAAGTCCCAATCAAAAACCTACATATGATACATCATCAATGTAATATCTGGATATCCTAGATCCCAATCTGTCTCATAACCCAACAGGGGCACCTGATCCATCTCTAGCTATAGCTGTACCTCAACCCCCTGCACCATTAGGATCCCTATCGCTTTCTCTATCCTATGTACTAGGAGGTTCTTGACTAGAGCTTGCACTGGTAGGTAATTGAGCCAAAGTAGTCAGAAACTGCTACAACATAGTAGAAACCTAATCCAATTGAATAGTAACTACATTCATCCCTGCCTCTAAACCTTGAACATCCTGCACTAAGCTATCCACAATGGGAGGAACTAGAGGTTCTTGTGATGCTGGAGGAGCCTGAGGTGCCTATGGTGCTAATGGTACCTGTGGTATCACTAGTGCCATGCTAGTTTGCGGATCAACCTTAGGGATCTATCCATGTACTAGAACCTGTCTGGCTACCTAGACACGTTTGTGTCTCTACTTGGCCCACTCTACACCAACTCTAAAAGGAGTCTAACCCTGAGGTACCTATGCTTGTGCTAATCTCTATCTCGCCTCCCTAAATCCACCACCTCGGCCTCTAACATGTCCACCTCTCATCTCAGGTCCTGAAGCTCTCTATACTTGACGAGCCCTAGGTGTCCTCTAAACACTCTATCTCCAAGGTTTCCTACCTTCATCACCATCACCAGCATCATATATATCATCATCTGAAATCTCATCCACATCAGGAATAGGCTCTGCTAGATTTGTAAATTGGACAAAGTGATGTTGCATAAACCACTCTCAATACTTGACCGACATGCCTGCATCTACATGTGTCATCACATCCCACATAGTATAACCCAGCTGATCAATCTATAAGTAGACCAATTGATAGTCCACCTATGCTCCCCACATAAATCTCACAACCTGTACTTTAGCATAAAGTGCCATTCCATGAGGCATGTCTTTAACCCAACTGTACTAACGGAGTACTCTCCCAAAGAAAAATCTCTAAATAACTAGTGGTGTTTGGTCGATTATCCATCAAGGAGAAAACATGTATGGTAACTCATCATCATCCTATCACCAACTCTCACAAATAAGATATGGTCTCCATATGACCTGATCTATGTCATCAATAGTACATCTCAAAAAGTCAACCTTTCCCATATGATGCTAGACAACCATGCCATCATACAAAAATGCTTACAGATACCCTTGGGTCCGCACTTGTGGTGAAACTAGTCTTGTGATAGGGAAATGCTCTCAAGTCCAAAACTATAATAACACTGCACTTGCTAAAAGAGTTGCATTGATCCTATATACAACCTCATGCAAATCATGATATAACTTCACTAATATACAAGAACCCCAATCAAATCTCTGAGGATGTGCAATCGAATCCTCTAGTATCCAACCACAAAGCCACATCCTCTCCTATCTAGAAGAAGTAATCCTACAATAACAGCTCCTAAGAATGCTAGCAAAGTGGGAAAAGAGGAAAACTGAGCCCAAGTAATATAATCATCATCAATGGTGTTGTCTCCAAACACTTGTTTGCATACACTATTGTCAAACACTGAATCATAATACACACGCTCTCTATGAGTCAGGATCCTCAATAATCTATATACATCCTCGGGCATGATAGTCATCTCACCAAGGGGTAGATGAAATGTATTATGGTCAGAGTGCCATTGCTCTACCATAGCTATCTAAAGACCTTGATTCAGCTGAAATTGAGGGAGATCTAGTAGGAAATTGAGACCACATGTCTCGATAGTCTGCCACTTAGGTGCTGTAAGCTCATCAACTAAGTCAAAAATCCAAGACGCTACACCCCGTATTTGACACTTTAGGTAATTTTCCTACATTTTGAGAGAAAGTGAGTCATATTATTCTTTCTATTGGTGAACCATTCTACGTCAATCAAATACATTAAATCTATCCTTGCTCTATTTTGGGCACATCAACTTTCTGCTCCTAACCTCTAGATCTTGAGACACGAGTACAATTTGTAATCATTTTTAATCAAATCTGATTGACCTATCAAACATTCATCAATATGAATTTTCTAATATCCTAAACACTAAGTGACATTCTAGATGTACATTTTCTAGCTTGGAATTCAATTGAGTTATCTGGATGATCGATCGAAAGGACTTCATCTATTTTTCATCTCAGTTTTCAAACTTCATGGTAGGCGGCACTTTCATAAGTGTATGCGGCTTTTCAAGCCCCATGGCATTTAAATCTTTACACATGACACTCTAATCATTGAAGGTGGCACTTTGCTAAGAAGGTGGCTTCTTGAATTCCTACGTAGCTTTTTAAGTATCCTAAGTGACCTTTAAAAACTAGGATTTCCTAGGTGACTTTTGGCTAAATTTGGGTTGTAATTTTTTCCCTAATTCTTAGGCGGCTAAGAATTGCTCCTACATAGATTTTCAACATGCAGAGGTGGGTTTTCTCAGCCCTAAGTAGCTCTTTAACTACCCTATGTGGCTTTTCACTAATTTCTACCTAGAAACCATTAAAAACATGTAATAAATACTATTGAAAGAGCAATAAATGCACTAGGAGAGTTCAAACCACTCATCGGAAGCCCTTACTCAGTAGGTCTCTGATATCGGTGCACTCTCTCAAACCTATGCTCTCAAATGGGGACCGCCATCACTATAAATTGTTAGAGGATCAAAGAAATTTATATCAATAGTAAAAAGTGAAAATGAATAGTAAATTTTGGTTTTTCAACCTATTTAAGCTATTTTACCCTAATTTTGTGAGATTTTTGACCTAGTCAAACGAAATCTACATATTTTTCACACTGGGGCATTTGTTCGACATCTTTCAGCATCATTGTTTATCAGAAATACAATCATCTTAGATCTATTCTATTAGCAGTGTTCATCAAATTTTCACATCTGAGATCAATATGCTTTCATTTCTGAGGGGGCATCATCATATCATCAAACTAGGATTCTACATCATATCTTATATCAAATCTAGGGCATTAAAAATTCAAATTTTATCAGTGGGGCATCAAATCATGTTTTGAATCAGAGTTCCAAATTAGGGTTTCAAATCAGAGTTTGAAATCAGGGTTTCAAATCAGAGTTTCAAATTAGAGTTTCAAATCAGGGTTTCGAATCAAGTTTCAAATTAGGTTTCAAATCAGAGTTTCAAATCACATTTTCAAATCAGAGTTTCAAATAAGAGTTTCATATCAGGGTTTCATATCAAAGTTTCATATTAGTTTTTTGTATCATTCAATCAACTCATCAGTATTAAATCAATGATCAAGACATCAAGTTTTCATTGAATCAATGCGCTTCGCACATCAATTCAAAGAGGGGCATTTGTAGACACCTAAATTTGACCAGGTGTATCTTAAGCATCCAAAATAGTAAATCTCAACCAAATGCCTCAAATCTCATCTCAATGCATTAAAATGGATCAAATCAAATGGACATTTATCAAGAAAAGTGAAAAAAAATCAAATTAAATTAAAGGATTAAATAATCATGAAATCAAATAATTAAATTCAAGCCTAAAAGGGATTAATCAAAATTATACAATTGATTTTAATCAGTTAATTGTATAGTTTAAATCAAAAGGATCAAATCCAACCTATTCACCCTTACATGGCTAACTTAATTAAATGATTGAGTTATTTAATTCCTAATTTCTTTGAAGACAACCAACCAATTTTCCCTCTATTTGAAAACACCTCAAAGCTTTTGACTCAACCAAAGATTGATCATGATCAACTCACTCTACCCCCTACCCTTGGGAAATTTCTATAAATACAAGCCATTTTCTTTATGTTTGGAGTCCAAGAATTTCAAGAGCGAAGCATCCTTATTATAGGCATTTGGAGAGCATTTGAGAGCTTTTGAGAATATTTCAGCATTTGCATAGCATTTAGATTATCATCTTTAGAAGCATTTGTTGATTTTATAACATATCTTGGAGAATTTTGACCTAGATTAGAGAATTATTTATCATTTATTTCTCATTCTAGGATTGTCCTTGGTAGAGATTAAGACTGAGAGCTCTCTTAACAAAGCTTAGATAGAGAACCATGAGATGCTATGGGTTTTAAACTTCAATTCCTAGATTAAATAGCATTTTCTTTCCATAGAGTTATTGCTTGTAATCCTAATTTCATGAAGGTGTTAATCTCACACACACAGTATATTTAAATCATGCGGTCTCACCAAAGACACACTCACAATGGTGTGTTTCCTTAAAGATTAAAATTTGATCAGCTTCACATAGCGGGAATGCGTGAGTCATTGGATGAAAACACATTAGGTCGATAGATAGTGAAATTAATAAATCTTGTGGACTTTAGATTTGGGAAGTGAATAAAAACCATGGTGTTAGGATACTGACAACTTAATGAATGTGAACATCTTCTTAAAAGTGACACGTACAAGACATGACTTAACTAGCAAAAAGTAACATAAAATTAGAAGCCATTTTGACACATAAGGCTATAGGACCAAATTTCATACTTAGAAACATGACAACAGGGGTTTAAAAAATCATACAAGACCTTCTTTCAAATACAATCCATGAAATCATTGCTTTTGAAATGTTTTTAAACTAGACCTAACAGTGGCTCTTTCTGGGGATGACTACCTCCTGTAGGTGTTACAAGAGTTTAGAATCTCAGGGGGAAGAAAATAAACCTACTGGAAAAAAAATTACTCACACAACAGGAAAGAAAACTAAGCTAAGACAAGAAGAAACACACTTGTAGAAACACACTATGTATACAATCCTAATGTTCATGGATAATTAGACTTCATGAGAGTTATAACTTCAAGAAGTGTCCATGAACTGGCAGTTCTAAAATTTTTCCATTGAGATCTTTTAATAAATATGAGTTTTGTCCATACCTTTCATGAACAATATAAGGTCTCAACCAAATTGGCTCAAATTTTCCATGCTTTCCCTTGTCTTCCAACCTAGCATTACACATGAGAACATAATATTCCACATCAAAATGTCTTGATACTACCTTATTTTCATACAAGTTCTTCACCCGCAATTGAAGTTTTGCATTCTTCATAGAAGCTTCCCTCCTGGCTTCATCTAACTCCATTAGGTCATCAATTCTCAATTGCATGTCATTATCAATGTCATCATCATATTTATAAACAAACTTGTACATGTGCATCAAATTATTTTTGGGTAATCTTGCTTGTATCCCATAAACTAGATCAAAAGGTTGACATCTTATAGCCTTTTTTGATGTCACCTTGTCTGCCCATACAACTAATGTTAACTTTGCATCCCATGCCTTCTTGTTTGTATGCAGAACTCTTTTAATAATATTGATGAGGCTCTTATTAGTGGATTCAGCTTAGCCATTCCCTTGTGGGTGATAAGGTACAGAGTAAGAGGTCTAGATACCATATTCAGCACCAAATTTGACATACTCTTCAGGTTTAAAACACATGGCATTATCTAAGATTATCTTCTCTGGACACCCAAATCTAGTAATTGTGTTCTTTAGTAAAAAATCAATCACTACTTTACTTGTAGCTCTCTTATTGGGGATTGCTTCCACCCACTTAGTAAAATAGTTTGTAGCTACACTGATCCATGAATGTCCTCCACTAGACTTAGTAGCTATCTCTCCTGTAAAGTCAATACCCCATTGCTAAAAAGGGGCTTGAAGCTCCACAAGTGTGAGGGGTACATTACCTGATAATTTTATCTTACGAGAGAAACGTTGGAAATCATCACATATTTTAACTAGTTGGTAAGAAATTTTTAAAAATAGTTGGCCACCAAAACCCTACTCTCAAAAGCTTATGTGAAGTATTCTTGGCCATGTAATGGCCACCACACACTCCATTATGCATCTCTTGCAAGATCCCATTTTCTTGTTCTTTATCAACACACTTCAATAAAATTCCCATAGGGCTCCTCCACCACAACTCATCTCTAATTAGTGAAAATTGGATTTCTTTCAATTTTAGTGTTCTTTTCTTATTCTCATCCATGCCTTGTGGACAATTCATCCTTTATAAATAATAAATAATGTTAGTGTACCAGTCACAATGGTCAAGGTTATAAATGAAATGTCTATGTTCTGCTTCTAGGGTATTAATGTGATTAGAATCCAAGTTAGCAGTAGCCATCAATTTGGCCAAACCCATCCCTCTAATCAATTTTGTGATTTGGATTTCTATATTAAACTCTTGAATCCTATTTGTCCATCTGCATGTCCTTCCTGACACCTCTTGTTGAGTAAAGATGTCCTTAGCTAGTGTCGAATGAACATAAACCACTACAATAGCACTTATAAGATAAAATCTAAAAGATTTCACAATGTTTACTAATTCGTAGGCTTGTTTCTCAGTTATATCATACTTGAGATTTGCAGCCTATAAAGATTTGCTAAAAAAGGCAATAGGCTGCTCAAACCCTTCTTCATTCTTCTATAATAACACAACAACAATAATGTGACAAGATGCAAAGGAAAAACTATTAATGGGCTTTGAATAATCAGGAGTTCTCAAGACAAGGGCATCTTTAATATCTTTCCTAATTTCTTGAAAAGACTTGGTGTCCTCTCCATCCCATTCCATTTTAGCATCCTCCTTTAACATCTTTGAAATTGGTCTACTTTTTCCAATAATGTTACTTACAAACATTTTGAGAAAATTTATCTATTTGAAGAAGGACTGAATTCCCTTGACATTTCTTGGGATGGGAACTTTGTCAATAGAAACTACCCTACCTGGGTCAATTCTAACCCCTTATTTTGAAACAATGTGACCCAATAACTTACTTTTTGTCACCCCAAAGATGCACTTCTTGGGATTGAGAGAAATCCCAAATTCTAACGCTCTTTAATTTTTTTTTCCAAATGCTCCCAATGTTGCTCTTCCTTCTTTGAATAGGTTGTGAGATCATTCTGATAGACCTCAAAATTTTTTTGTAGAAAGTATCAAAATGAAACATCCATGGCCCTCTAAAAAGTAGCCCCAATATTCATCAAACCAAAAGATATCCTCACATACACATATTTTCCCCATGGTATGGTGAAAGTAGTCTCAAACTGATTTTATTCTTTAACCTTAATCTAGTTATACCCAGAGAATACATCCATCATGGACATAAGTTCACATCCAGTGACTCTCTACAACATATTCTCCATGTTGGGGAGAGCATAATTGTCCTTTAAGGAAGATATGTTCAAATTTCTAAAATACACACACAGCCTGATATCTCGATTCTATTTTCTCACACGGACCAGACTTGAAACCCACAAAGAATGCCTAATCGGCTTGATTATCCTAGCATCTTTCATCTTTTTCAATTCCTAGTCATTAATTTTTCCTAAAGGGCTTGGCATCTTCTTTCAATGGAATTTCATATTGAAACAATTTTTCATTATATGTCTTTAGGTCATCATATGTTGAAGCAAAGACCTTTTTGTATTTCCTTAAAAGATCAGTAAGATCCTTCTTTACCTTGGGTGACATTTTCTTACCATTAAATAAGTTCTTAGGAACTTCATTTGTTCCCACATTAACTTCCTCCAAATATTCAGATCTATTTACACATGTAATAGAGTAAGGGTTTTCCTTACTATTAAAGGCCCTCACCAAAACAACTAGTCCTTTTGGGACCTTATTTGACTTCGGATGCAATATTTCCTTTCCCAAGATAGTATCCTTTCCACCAATGTTTTTCACATACTTTGTGAAATCTATCTCTTTGTTATCAAAACCCGCCTCATAATACAAGAATATAGGAATATCTACATCATCATCAAACACCTGCTAGCTATCCACATTGTCGGTTATTGAAGGCCTATTTTGGTCTTTTGGACTTAAAGTGATGTTAGCTAATAGATCTGCCATTCTATTTTGGCTCTTATCCATCCAATCAATATAGAATGCATCAAAATTTTCTATCTGTTCCCATACTACATTTTGGTACTGCTTCAATCTATGGTTCTTTGATGCATATTTATATTTGATCTGAGATACCACTAATTCAGAGTCTCCAATAACTCTGATGCATTTGATTCCATGTATGGTAGCTAGTCTCAGACCTATCAATAGAGCCACATATTCTACCACATTACTTGTACAATTAAACAATAGAGAAAATGAAAATTTGAAGGTTTTTCTAGAGGGAGATATCAACAAAACTCTAGCACAAGCCCCCACCTTAAAAATGACACCATCAAAATACATTATCCATAAATTAGAGTATTCAAATAAGTTACTTTTATCATCTGACAACAATGCAGGTTGTGATCCTTTTACAGCTTGACTTTCCTTCACTTGAAACGACCCTATTTCAGTATGCAAGAAACAATTCATGTTATTATCATCTTGTTTGTCAAACATATGAGGAGTTCTAGTTTCCCTTGATACTTTGATGTTTTCACCATTTATGTTGAAACTAGAAAATGATAAATCACATTGGATGCTTCCCCCCATAGATGCACTCTATTTTCTTGACAATAACATTCCATACTGGGGGGAAATGTCTAGAACCAATGTTAATCTCTAAGTTTTTGTTGATCATTTAGCATCCACACTTAGTCATTTATTCAAGTAGTTTTGGTCAGCTATCACTGTGGCCAAGCTAAAGCAATATAGGCCGAGATACATGGAAATTCATTTCCAAGTAGAACATATCATAAATGCTGAGCCATCTGGAAATTCTGTGCCGAGTGCTAGAGACTTCAATGCTGAGAAAGAGAGTTTTGACATACGTGTCAGATATGACACAAACTTTAAGGTAATATGTTTGGGCCAAATTATGGGTGTTTTGGGCTGACATATGTGGAGAATTTAATATTCTCTATGGAGTTAATTATGCATTTAATTATTTTATCCTATGCATGGCATGTAGCCAATAAGAAAATTGGAATGCCTAGGAGGCATAAGTTTTATTTTTTGATCGTTGATCTAGATCTATTCGCCAGATTCAAAGAGTATAATAAGATTGCTTCTTACCCTAATTTAGTAGAGTGATCATAGAGAATAGAGAGAAGGTGTATACATACATGAGAGATGTGTGAAGTGTTATTTTGATAAGAAGCATCGATCTACCAGAGTAGAAGAGTAGTGAGCAGCAGAGTAAGGACATATCAGATTAGCAGATTAGAAAAGGCATTATAAAGAGGAGATCCGTTATCAGCATCAGAGTTCATATCAAAGGATCATGTCTTGAGACATTCTAACAAGTCTATCAGGTAAAATATCTTAACAGAGTGGTTGTAGGAAACCTTTGTAAATCTCTTAGTAGAGTGCTTACCTTAATGTAAGTTGAAATCCTTTCACAAGGTATATTGTAATGATATAAAGCTCTTAACTGGGAAGACCTTTAACTAGGTAGATTGCATATTGTAACCAAAATTTTGTAGCCCTAACAAGCACACTTTATTGATACAATAGATAAGAATTTGTGGGTGTCATCCCCACCCCAGTTTTACCTCTTTGGGTTTTTGGGTTACCAAATTCTATATATTGTGTTACTCATTTACTGTCATGGATGCTACTACATGTTAGATAGATTACATATTTATATGTTTGTGGTTTATTTTTTTTTAAAGTGATTAAAGTTCAAGAACTGATGCAGTCCCCTCCTGTCTTAGTATCTTTCTTTCCCAATATTGTATTTCCAACAATTGGTATCAGAGCTTCATTCTCCTACAAAAAATTTTAATCAGCTTGAGAGTATAGATCTGGAGATGGAGATTTGTAGATTGGGTAAAGTCATCCAGAATCAAAAGATTTAAATTTAGCTAGCATTACATAATCTTGAGATAGGTAGAAAAAAATTGAGGAAGTCATTAACATCTAGGAAATATTTGGCCAAACAAATGAATGATACTCATTATTAGGAAGAAGACACTGCAAATCTATTTTAGAATGGAGATTCTACTGAGAGAAACACAACAATTACAGATCTACTTGAAAAGAACAATGTATTGTGTGAAGAAGATAGGAACCTGAAAAGAGAACAATAAATGCAGACAGTAAGACTCTGTGAAGTAGTGGAAAAAAGAAGAAGGCTGAATATGACAAAGGTATGGCTAAAGAAGATAAAAGAGTGATAATTATCAGACTTGATGAAAGGAAAAATGATGTGAAAATGATGACAAACAATCAGGTTGACATGGAAAATCAACTGGTACTTGTGAACCAAGAGATCAGTAGGAAAGACATGTAAATTGTGAATCTGAGATCTGAGAAGAGTCAATTGAAAAATGATTTGAGATCTGAGAAAGAAGTGAATGAAAGGTTGAATAAACCTAATAAAGCTTTGACTCATTTTGAGAATCTAATGGAAGAATCAAGGAGACCAAAAGATTGTTATGGATTAGGTCACACTAAACCAAAAACATCTACTGAGAAAGGAGAATCATCAAAGAATGGTGAAAAGAGGAACACAAAGACAAAGAGAAACAAACCTATATGCCACCACTATGGAAAAAAAGGACACACTACAAACATTTTCCGAAGAAATAATGGTAAGTCCAATGCTAATCCTAAGTTCAATGGTTATTTCTTTAACTATAAGAAATTTGGACATAAAGAACATGAATGTTGGGCTAAGGCAAATCATGCACCTCCCACATGAAGAATCAATGGATATTGTTACAATTGTCAAAAATTTGGACATAAGGCACAAGATTGCAGATCTAATGTTAAACATCAATGGAAATCAAAGACACAAGCAAAAGCACCAAGAAAAGGCAACACTTATAATTGGGATTATAACACAAGGGAGAGTTGTCATTACTGTGATGAGTATTGACATGCACCTTAAGATTGCATAAAGACACATTTCAAAGGAAGATCTAAGTTCTGGATGAATGGAAGCCTAGTTTGTTTTAGTTGTTTGAAAATTGGTCATACTAAGAGAGAGTGCAAGACAAGAGTACCTACTCCTACTGTTGAGGAAATTAGAGCATACATGAACCAGACATGGGTAAGGAAACAAAAACTAAGTAGCAGTGAAACTACTAATGTCAAGGTCACCCAATCCAATGGATTAGGTGATCACACAATCTCAAACTAAGCAGAAGAGGTACGTAAGGAGTTGTATTTAAATTTCATATCTTACATCAGTTCCTAACATATACTATGCCAAAGTCCATATCTACATATGAAAAGATGCATAGGACATATTTTAAAGTTAATGTACAAAGAAAAGTCATCTAAGCACTAGAGGTGCCAAGTATTAGTATTATACTAAGACCGAGCTGATCAGCATATGTGTCGAGCTAGTTTGGGTTGTAACTGAGAGATTGTCGGAGTCGGTTGAGGATAGTTATTTTTCACTAACTCCAATAGATAGAACATTTAATGCAAACATACCTCAAATCATATAAAGGAATGAACCATTCACTATTCATTTCACCTTGTGATTTCAGATTGCTTGAAGTGTTGAAGCATTAGCAAACTTGATTTCAGAAGAATTTTTTGAAGAATTCTATAGTGTGTTTTCAACCATTTAGAAAAAGTGTGAACTTTGACAGTTGTCAAGGTACTCTATTTCATCTTTGAAACCCTTTATCTTGAAATCATGGCTGCTAGTTTGTCTGCACCAATTAAGGGAATGGAGAGGGAATTGAGAGAAGTTCAATTGGTGAGGAGAGACACTTGTGTGCCTCTCAACTTTCAAGCCATTCCTGAGAGTGCTATCAAAGGTGATATGACTGGAGCCCTATCTTCAATCCCTCTAAAGGTACTTTTGATTCATGACATTAGGGAATGTTACATGTGTAAAATCAGTGAAGTTGGAGACCATGAGGCGAGGGAATCCTATAGGAAACTATGTACAGATGGAGTCCTAAAACCTGAACATAATAATCTAATTGAGCGAGGGTTAACTCAAGCCCTAGAGTTTTAGAGGAATTTCATGGAAGAATGGATCAAAATTGTTCTTGTCAAGGTACATGATATGAGCATTTGGTTGGAGAATGGACTAGTAAAAATTACCAAGGATATCATACATCATGTAACTGGTTACTCTACTATCAATGGGAAAAAGAACATGAAATGCTAGAGTAAAGAAGACATAGAGAAGGTCACTAAATCCATCTGGAACAAGAGAGGAATGACTATTTCCACCATTGAAGATTTGGAACTTGATTTTGCAGTAAGGGTTATAGTTCACAAGTTCTATCAGTCGAGCTGACTGGATAGTGTTCCTTACATTGTAGTAGACCAAGCATGGAAAATTATCATAAAGGATCACACATACGACCTGGCTAAGCTTTAGCTAACACAGCTTTCCAAGAACCTTGCATCAATCAGGAAAGTGAAAAATTATGTGTGTAAGTTTAGATACTTGATTGTATGCATATTTTTCTATGTTCAAAATACCTTTCCTACCTATGGAAGCATAGTATGGAAAATAGATAGACCTATCACCCAATTGATAAATATACGGATTCAATAGTTAGGTGATAATTTTGATAATGTGATGGGAACATACTTTCTGGAGTTCAAGAAAAGTATGATACTGAGAAGCGAAACTCCTAGTTCATTAGTGGAACAATATTATGAGGATGTGTGTTTTCTAGTTGACACAAATTACACTTATGTTCAAGCTATAGTACCTAGGGTATCATGGTAATGGCCATTACCTTATGAAGTAAACATAGATAAAATATCTGCAGCGATAACAACACACCTAGCAGAGGAAATTGACAGTACTAGTAATTTTTTTGGTAATTATGAAGAAGCCAAGGCCAAAATTTCAATTAACCTAAAGGCTGACACTATGGAAAGAAAGAGGAAAAAGATTGTCAAGAATCTGAAAAAGATGGTTGGAATTGCAAGTGATGAGGAAAAGAATAAATATCAGAAAAAAAGAAAGGCCAAATGATCCATATGTTGTCTACAAGGTAAAAAAAGGTGCCAGAGACAGGTGTTTCTTCTTCCCAAAAAGATAACAAAAGAATTGAGCCTAGTTTGGCCACTCAAGTTGAAAATGAAAATGTTTTCACTGTGGGATGAGACATGTTTGATATAAAATACACCCCTATTGATATGGGGAATTTGTTTTCACAAATCATTGCCAATGTCCCACTTTTGGAGATGATGAGGATTTAAGAAAATAAAGAAAAGACATTGACATTGGTGAATAGCATTACCTATTCAAAGACTCAGAAGCAGGACAAGAGAGAGAAAATTGGAAATAAAAATGATAAATCTAACTGTAAGGGAAAATATTCAAATTATATTGTCTCCAAGATCCCTCAGGCATTCTTAAATACAAATCAGGTGAACACTCCTCTGGGAACTATGGATCCTTTCTTCCAAAATTTGGTTATAAATGGTAAGAAGCTTAAAAATTGCATGATAGATTTAGGAGCATCAAATACTATCATGCCTGCAAAGATAATGAAATCAATGGGATTGCAAGTTGATTCTCCTCATGGAAGATGTCAAGCAATGGACCCTAGAGAGGTGCCTGTCATAGGTACTATTAAATATTTTCCCTATAGACTAACTGCATGTCCACAAAAGATGCTAAAAAAGAGTGTCTTACTTTTGGATATTCCTCCTCAGTATGGAATGCTATTGTTAATAAAGTGAAGTGCTCAATGGGTGGAAGTATTCAATGTGACCTTTTGTTAGAATAGTCCCAAAGGATAACTGAGAGGGGGGGGTGAATCAATTATCAGTAACTTCAGTTCTTTTACTTCCTTAACTTCATAATACAACAAAGTAAATGCTTAATAAGATAACATAGTACACAACACACAATTTGATTACCGAGAAACCAAATGGTAAAAACCCTGGTGGGAATTAGCATCCATAATAAACTATACTTGTTTATAGTAATCCCTGTTAGAAGATATCTCAACCCTATTAGGATTTGTACTTTACAATGTAATAAGTATAGTGACCTAGTTAAGGGTCAGACCCTATTAGCAGTCTTTTACAAATAACCCTACTAGGGGTGGTGGACTCACTATCCAAAAGCTCACTACTTGATGGTGAAGGCTACAACCTTCTATATAATAGATATGAAATATATCTAATGATGAACTATAGAGTAGACCTACTGTGTTGATCAGTTCTAGTGTATTACAATCTTATACTTCTTCTTCACATATACTCTTGATGAATGAACCACATCTTATCTTCTTCTCTATACATCTTCTGTCTCTTTTTGTATCATTCACACTTAGTGTATCACAACTAAACTACTATAAGTATCTTCTCCAAATTAGAGGGTCATGTCAGCTTTTAGAAACACTTCAACAACATCTTAGTCAACTTAAATAAGCATGCAAATAATATTAAGTCTGCGTAAGTCAAACTAAACAGACATGATGCTTCACTGAGTCGGCTTTAGCAAATCAAGTCAAACAACATGATCTTGATGTAATATGATAGGTGCATTTAACCAAAGATATTTAACTCATAACTAACCATGAATATACACATGCATATTTTGAAGATAGGTGCAACTCAAGAAACGTGTTATATACATCGGCCCTAAATAGTTACACTTCCAGAATTGTAACTACCAAAATAGAATTGTATAACTTTACTAAAACATCATATCTAGGTCTGTGTGTATGAACATAACACAATAAAAATGTCAACAACATGTATCTATCCACGCAATTCTTCACATCATCATTTTGATAAGTACATACAGAATTACTACTATGTATTATATGTTGTCAATAATGACAAACATACAATCAATTAACTGCTTAGAATCAAATCTTCAACAATCTCCCCCTTTGACATTGATGGAAACATATGATATCAAAAACATCCTCTATTCATGGTGTCCTCTTTCTTTTACAATCTTCTCAATATCCTCATCAAAAGATTTCTGTAAAATGTTGCAGTTTCTCTGACTGTGTTTTTGTTCCATCTATATACTCCCCCAGAGTATATGCTCCCCCTTAGTACATACTCCCCCTTACTATTTACTCCCTCTTTGACATCAATGGAAAAGGGTGCCATAAACCATTAGGCACATGTACTACTCCAGAAGTAGAGTAGTCAACCATTGATCACTCACTTAATTTTTGATGTTCTTATTGCTTCTTCTAAATAGACCCAGGAGAGGGAATTACTCCCAACTTCTCCCTGAGATACTCAAAATTATCCTTTGATAAGGGCTTTGTGAAAATATCTACCAACTGTTCTTTGGTGCTCACATTTTCCAATTTAACTTCTTTGTCTACAACCTTTTCTCTTAAGAAATGGCACTTGATCTCTATGTGTTTTGTCTTTGTGTGCATCACAGGGTTCTTAGACATATTGATAGTGCTAGTATTGTCATAGTGAATAACAATAGGATAATCAACCTGAATGCCAAAGTCTTTAACCATTTGCTTGATCCAAACCATGGTTGAACAATTCAGTGCTGCTGCAACATATTCATCTTATGTTGTTGACTGAGAAATACAGTTCTGCTTCTTTCTTATCCAAGAAACCAACTTGTTTCCAATAAATACTGCTCCTACTAAAGTTCTCTTCATGTCATCAATACAACCTGCCCAATCTGCATCTGCTTACACATGAAGTTTTACATTCTCTAATTTTGGATACCATAAACCATAGTCTATAGTTCCCTTTCGATATATGAATATCCTCTTGATTTCCATTAGGTGATTTTGCTTGGGTTTAGCTGCAAATCTTCCAATAATGCCAACTGCATTAGATATGTCAGGTCTAGATTGAGTTAGATAAATGAGTTTACCAATCATAGATTTGTACAATGTCTTATCAACTATTGTGGAGTCATCATCTTTTAAAATCTTTCTTCCTGTTATCATGGGAGTACATACTGGCTTAAAATCATCCATCTAAAAATTCTTCAGTATTTCCTTCACATATTTAGACTAATTAATGAATATATGTTTATCTGTTTGCTTTACATTCAGTCCCAAAAAGTATTTTATAGGACCAATCATACTCATTTCAAATTCATTCTGCATTTCTTTTGCAAATGCTTTACTAAGCTTGTCATTACCCCCAAAGATAATGTCATCAACAAATATAGCAACTAATAATAATCCATCAGATGTTTTTCTTGTGAATAGGTTATAATCTGTTGCTCCTTTCTTGAATCCAATCTTGGTAAGATAACCATAAAGTCTCTCATACCAAGCTCTTGGGGTTGTTTAAGACCATAGAGTGCTTTCTTCAATTTGCATACCATGTCTGGTTCATCTGAAAGACTAAATCCTTCAGGCTGTTCAATGTAGACTTCTTCATTCAAAACACCATTCAGAAAAGCTGATTTTACATCCATTTGGTAAAATTTAAAGTCTTTGAATCTTGTGTATCCCAAAAACAACTTAATGGCTTCCAGTCTTCTCACTGGGAAAAAAGTATCAGTGTATTCTATTCCTTCTCTCTGTGCATATGCTTTACATACCAATCTTGTTTTGTTTCTTACTATTGTACCATCTTCATTCATCTTGTTTTTGAGTACACACTTTGTTCCAATCACATTTTTGTCACTGGATCTAGGGACCAATTCCCATGTATCATTTTTGATTATTTGATCTAATTCTTCTTTCATTGCATTCTTCCAATCAAAATCACTACAAGCATTTTCAACACTTAAAGGTTAATTCTGTGAAAGTAAACATACCTCTTCATCTATTGCTAGACTTTTTGCTTTTGATCTAGTCAAAATTTTACTACTATGATCTCCAATGATATCATCTTTAGAGTGGTATCTAGATGTGAATTTTGGAACTTTAGGTGTGTCTTCTTCTTTGGTAATCTGTGATTCTTCTTTTCTTGATTTAGGGTCATTGCATGAGACATCAATGAAATCAAAAATTTCTTCAATAACAATATCTTTGCTACTAGGCTTAGGTTCATCTTCATTCATAGGTACATATTCACAGTATCTTTCTTGAACCATAAAATTCTCATCAATTTTTACATGAGTACTTTAAATTATCTTTTTCAATCTCAAATTGAAACATCTATATGCTTTTCTTTTTGTAGAGTAACCAAGGAAAATACCTTCATTACTTCTAGCATCAAACTTACCAACACCATCATCTCTCTTGATGTAGCACTTGCTGCCAAAGATTCTAAAATATTTTACTATAGGTACACTTCCAAACCAAATTTCATAGGGTGTCTTATCTGTGCTTGGCCTCAATTGAGTTCTGTTGATAGTATAGACTAATGTGTTCAATGCATCTCTCCAATATGCGTGTGAAACTTTTCCTTCAATCATCATAGTGCACGTTGTATCAAGTATTTTTTGTTCCTCCTTTCTATTATCCCATTCTACTGAGCGGTTCTAGGTGCACTCAACTGTCTTTTTATTCCATGTTCTTCACAATAGTCATAAAACGGATCAGAGATGAACTCTCCTCCTCTATCTGATCTCAAACATTTCAGTTTTAATCCGAATTCATTCTCAACCTTAGCTTTGAATATTTTGAAATTTTCAAAGGCTTCAGATTTCTCCCTTAAGAACACAACCCACATCATCCTAGAAAAATCATCAACACACAAAATGAAATACCTTTCTCCGTAATATGATCTTGTTTGGGTAGGACCACACAAATCTGTATGCACTAGGTCCAATTTGTTCTCAGCTGAGTTTTGATTACTTCTAAAGGAACTCCTTACAAGCTTTTCCATAATAGATTCCCTACATATAGTGTCAATAGGTCTTGCAATACTAGGAAGGTCTCTAACTGCCTTAACATTATTGATCTTTACTATATTATCAAAATTGATATGACAAAGTCTCTTGTGCCATAACCAACTATCATCCACCTTTGCAAAAAAAAAACTTACATAAGAATTAGACTGAAAAGCATTAACTTTTGTTTTGGAGCCTGATGCAATCATGTCTCCATCCTTGTTGTTAATGATGCACTTGTTGTCTTTGAACTCCAAATGATAGCCTTTGTCAAGTAGCTTTCCAATACTCAGTAAGTTATGATGTAATCCATCAACATATAGAACATCATATGTCTTGTTATTTCCATCCAAAGTGATAGAACCTCTGCCTATGATAGGTTTAGGAGTTTTATCTACAAATCTAACCATACCACATTTGTATTTGTCTATATGAATGAATCTATCTTTGTCACCTGTCATATGATGAGAGCATTCACTATCAATGATCCAATCAGTTCTAATGTCTGCTATGGAAATTAGGGCTAGCTCGTGTTCTTCCTTTTCGTTTGTAATGTCCATTTCCTCTAGAAACCTTTCCATGTATCTAAGGGAAATGAATCCAATTTCATCTTCTCCTAAATCTTCATCGGTTACACCTTCTTTAACATGATAACATTCCTTCTTATATTTGGGTTTGTAATTAGATCTAAACTTCTTGACTCTTGTGGGACACTTAGATGCAAAGTGACCAATCTTGTTACATGAAAAACATTTGAATGGAAGTTATACTTTATATTTTCATTTTCCTTTCTTTTCTCTTCTAGAAATCATAGCAATGATTTCTTCAAGTTATTCATCAACTTCTTCTTTCTCATTATGACTGGAGATGTGTAAGGATTTCTTACCATGGACTGAGGCTTTGAAAGCTATTTCACTTTTACGTTCACTCTTCAATCTTGATATCTCAAATGCAGAGATTTTGCTGATCAAAGTCTCTCTCTTGAATTCTTATGAGAATTTGATGGTTTAATCTAGAATACTGATCTTGTTTTCATACTTTGATGTTAAAGTGGTTAGAAACTTGTCCATTATATCTTCTTTTGATATTTCTCCACCATTATTTCTGATTCTAGAGACTGCTTCATTTATTCTTTGATTGTAGGCTCTAATGTTCTCTTCAGGTAACATCTCAATACTGTTGTATTTATTTTTCCATGTCTTCCTACATGCATTCTTTGCTTGAATATCTCCTTCAAACATATCTTCTAAATACTTCCATATTGTATATGCTCTGTCAATTTTCTTGATCTTAGAAAATTCACTGTCAGATAAGGCACTAATTATGGCTTCTTTGACAATTGCATTATTGGTAAATGTTTCCTTTTGTCTATTAGTAGCATCATCCTTTGCAAGGTCTTTCAGAGATGGAATTACAACTTCTTGTGTGGCAATTTCAAAGATCTCAAAGCCAACATGATGAAGGGAAAGGGAGGAGGATCCCCAATGGAGATGTCCTAGCCCCCAACCAATAACCACACAATGGAATATAAATAAAAACATAGAGATTTATATCCACACAATGCAAGTACTCATAATAGAATCATTATATTTTCATCCAAAATGCCCGGCTGTAAGGCATTTCGGGTTACAGCCAAATATAATGCAATTACAATAGAAACTCTGTAAGATCTTGCAAGATCCAAATGAAACCCTAGCTAGCCCAGATCCACACACTGGTAGGAACACCCAAGGAAGATCTCAACTTGTGCTCGCAAGCCCACCAAGAAATCTCCTTGTTTCGCAAGCCGCAGCCACTAGCTCCTCTCAAAACTCACTCCACAACCACCTCCTCTTCTCCTAGGTGGATGAATAATCCTAGCTAGTCCAGATCCACACACTGGTAGGAGCCCCCAAGTAAGATCTAAACTTGTGCTCGCAATTCCTCCAAGCAATCCCCTT
>MU226050.1:631282-665148 GCA_018584345.1 Thuja plicata
AACATGTAAATCCTCAACCATGCCAACCACCAATAGGTCCACATCAGGAACATACAGATCCGCAGTATCATGTAGATCCTCAACCACATCAACAACTAGTGAATCCACACTAGCAACATCCATATCACCGACATATGGATCATCACCCTTAGCAACCTGATTATCCATGACCAAGTGCTCCATAATTTCCATGTCAGAATCAACCAACTGATCATGAAAACCAATCTCAACCACAGCTTCAACAAGGTTAGGAAGCTCCTCAGCAACAACCACAATTTTCTCTATAGGTTCTATATCAGACTCCACACACTGATCAACAAAACCAACTTCCATCTCAACCTTGCTATGCCCTCTTCTCTCTCAAACAAGTCTTCTAACTAGCCAGACAACTTGCTTCCTGATCGGTAGACTCCAGATCCATGCTTTCAAGATCTCTCAAACTCTCTTATGAAATTTATCTAGAGATGGATCACTCTCAACCATCCATTCCTTAACTCAATTAGTCAATCTAGCTTCCATTCGAGCAAAATTCTTTGAAATATTCTTCTCCACCACATCATGGAGTTTTTCAATCATCGCAGGGTCTAATCTTCTTAGAGCCATCTTCTAAGATCTTCACAAACCCTCTGCAATGAATCACCAACTAGATCCAACCTTTACTGTAGGTCCTTGTGCAAACTACCTCACATTCGACACTCTATCCATACACTGAAGAATAACCACACTCTGATAAACTCCACCCAAGGTCCTGGTGTAAACTGCCTCACATTTGGTGCTCTGTCCACACACTCAGGAACAACTATGCTCTGATACCATCTGATGAAGGGCAAGGGAGGATGATCCCCAATGGAGATGTCCTAGCCCCCAAAAAATAACCACACAATGGAATATAATTAACAACATAGAGATTTATATCCACACAATGCAAATACTCATAATAGAATCATTATATTTTCATCCAACATGCCTGGCTATAAGGCCTTTCGGGTTACGGCCAAATACAATGCAATTACAATAGAAACTCTGTAAGATCTCACAACATCCAAAAAAACCCTAGCTATCCTAGATCCACACACTGGTAGGAACACCCAAGGAAGATCTAAACTTGTGCTCGCAAGCCCACCAAGCAATCTCCTTGTTTCCCAAGCTGCAACCACTAGCTCCTCTCAAAACTTGCTCCACAACCACCTCCTCTTCTCCCAGGTGGATGAATAATCCTAGCTAGTCTAGATCCACACACTAGTAGGAGCCCCCAAGGAAGATCTAAACTTGTGCTCGCAAGTCCTCCAAGAAATCCACTTGTCCCCCAAGCCGCAACCACTAGCTCTTCTCAAAACTCACTCCTCTACCTCTTCCTCTTCTCTGGGATGAGGAATAATGACTAAAGACTTCCCCCACAACCCCTACTTATACCAATCTAAGCCACAGGTTGGCCTGAACATAAATTAAATACAAACACATAAATTAAATGCCACAAGTCGGCCAACAACAACAATTGAATGCCAAAAATTGATGTCTTAGTAAAATTGCAATATCTCCTAGCTCTGGATGAATTAGGACTCGTGCGTCAAACCGTAGGTAGAAATCTAGGCTCTCTTCAATCCTTGAAATTTTCATTGTCTAACTCTTTTTTGAAAATTACTTATACGGCTTGTAATAGGAACCAAATTCCTAAGAAGGGCCGAGCTCCTCCCAGACCATGATGAGCAACCAAGACCATGCCAAGTTCCTTTAAATACATCAAAACCAATTACCCAAGAACCAAGTAGGTTGACACAACTCTACCAAATCCCTCACACATGAAAATAAGTACACACAACTCCATAAAATCTCCCAAACATGCAGGATAGCCAACTACCCTGGGATGCTCCTGCATCACAACACATTGTAGATGTGTTATCATTTTTTTTTGAATCCAGATAATTTTTTCCATCAAACTTAGGGCTTTCTTTTCTGAAGTAAGACATCTGGTCTACCTTAAGATGTTAGGCTTCTTCTCTAAGGCACTTGGCTCTGATACCAATTGTTAGAATAGTCCCAAAGGATAACTAAGAGGGGAGGTGAATCAGTTATCAGTAACTTCATTTCTTTTACTTCCTTAACTTCATAATACAACAAAATAAATGCTTAATCAGATAACATAGTACACAACACACAATTTTATTATGGGGAAACCAAATGGTAAAAACCCCAGTGGGAATTAGCACCCACAATAAACTATACTTGTTTGTAGTAATCCCTTTTAGAAGATATATCAACCCTATTAGGATTTGTACTTTACAATGCAATAAGTATAGTGACCTGGTTAAGGGTCAGACCCTGTTAGGAGTCTTTTACAAATAACCCTTTTAGGGGTGGTGGACTCACTGTCCAAAAGCTCACTGCTTGATGTTGAAGGCTACAACCTTCTATATAATAGATATGCACTATATCTAATGATGAACTATAGAGTAGACCTACTGTCTTGATCAGTTCTAGTGTATTACAATATTTCACTTCTTCTTCACATAGACTCTTGATGAATGAACCACATCTTATCTTCTACTCTGTACATCTTCTGTCTCTTTTCGTATCGTTCACACTTAGGGTATCACAATTGAACTACTATAAGTATCTTCTCCAAATTAGAAGGTCATGTTGACTCTTAGAAACACTTCAACAACATCTTAGTAAGCTTAACTAAGCATGCAAACAATATTAAGTCCATGCAAGTCAAACTAAACAGACGTGACACTTCACTAAGTCAGCTTCACCAAATCAACTCAAACAACATGATCTTGTTGTAATATGATAGGCACATTTAACCAAAGATATTTAACCCATAAATAACCATGAATATACACACACATATCCTAAAGATAGGTGCAACTCAAGAAACACATTATATACGTCAGCCCTAAACAGTTACACTTCCATAATTGTAACTGCCAATAACAGAATTGCATAACTTTACTGAAACATCATATTTGGGTCTACATGGACGAACATAACATAATAAACATGTCAGAAATATGTATTTATCCATGCAAGTATTCACATCATCATTCTAATAAGTACATACAGAATTACTACTGTTTATTATATGTTTTCATCAATGACAAACATACAATCAATCAACTTCTCATAATCAAATCTCCAACACCTTTCCTTTGAAACATTTGATATTGTTGGGGAAAATTTTAAGTTATCTAGACAAACTAGAACTCCTCACATCACTGAGGAAAATGAAGTTGAGAACATGGATTGTTTCTTAGATACTAACATTTGATCTTTCCATGTCCAAGATGGGAAGGTTGAAGGGGAAAGTTAGTATATGTTATTATCTGAGTAGAGGGATAGCCTGATAGACAACAATGATTTATGGAAAATCTACTTTGATGGTGAAAGCTTAAAAGAATGAGCTGGTGTAGGAGTGTTGTCAATAGCTTCTAGTGGTAAGAACTTCAAGTTCTCATTCACTTTGATGTTCATATGTACTTATAATATTACAGAGTATGAGGTTCTAGTAATTGGATTAAGGTTGGCTTGAAGACACAATATAAAAAGTGTCAGAGTAATTGGTGATTCTGAGTTAGTAATCTCTTAATAAGGTCTAAATATGCTTCATAGAATCGAAGATTAAAGCATTATAGAAATGTTTTTTGGGATTAATTTGAAAACTTTGATACTTCTTTTATTGATTGGATGGACATAGGTCAAAACAAAATGGAAGATTTTCTAGCCAATATTGCATTAAGACCATAAGATATCACTTTTGTAGGAATATATAGGATAGAGTTAAATCTAAGCCATCCATCCTAGACAATATTGAGAATTGGAAGGTATTTGAAGATGATTTGGATATCCTAAGATTATTGAATTGTGAATCAGACTTTGGGAATAAAGAGATGGATTTTAGTTGGTATGTAGAGACTATGGATGGTAGAGACACTCTTTTTTGTAAAGAGGTTCTTAAGCTGAAGTCAAACAAGGTTCCCAGAGGATTGGTTGTGCTCAAAAAAGCATTTGAGAATATGGACAAGATTCTTCTACAAGGGCAGTGAACAAGCCTGAGGACTTGGAAGAAGTGTACTTAGGGATAGATGAAGCTCCAAGAAAGGTATATATTGGTAAAAAACTATCTCCTAAAAATAGAGTGTTATTAGTTGAGCTTCTTAGAAAGTATAGGCATGTCTTTGCATGGTCTTATTATGATTTGAATGCATACAAATAAGATCTCTTTCCAACATGAGATTACTTTTAGGAAAGGTAAAAAGCCTTTCAGATAGATATTAAGATCTATCAATCTGACCCTAGTACCCAAGATGCAAGATGAATTGAAGAAGATGAGGGATGCATGAATAATCAAGCCAATAAGACATTCCACATGGGTATCAAATGTGGTACTGGTAAGAAAGAAAAATGATGATATTAGACTTTGTGTAGACTTCAGGAACTTGAACATCAATTCATTAAATAACAACTATGGGTTGCCTAACATGGAAGCTATGCTACAAAGAGTCACTAGATCAGAATTGATGTCTATGTTGGATGGATTTTTAGGGTACAATCAAGTCATGGTCAAGGAATTAGAGTAGTTCAAAACTGCATTCACCACACCATGGTGCACTTATGTGTATGTCAGAATGTCTTTTGACTTGACAAATGTTGGAGAAAAATTTCAAAGAGCCATGGATGTGGAATTTAAATATTTTAGAAATGAATTTCTAGTAGTATACCAAGATGACCTTATTGTCTATTCAACAAAAGAGGAATAACATTGTGGTCATCTTGAGATAATTTTTATAAGAGCATTGGAATTTGGTGTTTCCTTTAATCCAAAGAAGTGTGTATTTGTGGTGACCTAGGGAAACTTTTTGGGGCACATTATGTCTAAAGATGGAGTAAGAATTGACCCTAAAAAGGTAGATGCAATTGATAGATCCCTCAACCCAAGAATTTCAAGGGAATTCAATATTTCTTTGGATAGGTAAATTTCTTCAGGAGATTTATTACTATCTTTGTAAAAACAAACATTCCAATTTCAAGAATGATGAAGAAAGGAGCCAAGGTAGAATGGAATCAAAAGGAATGCAAGAATTTTCAGATATCAAGTAGGCTATCAAGGATAATATATTCCTAAGAAAAACATAGCTTGGTAAGCCTTTACAACTATTCTCCTTTTCTTCATATAATACGGTTGCTGCAGTATTATTACAAAAGAATTGAGAGGGCTTTGAGCAACCAATTTTCTTTTTTAGTCACTCTTTACAAGAAGCAAAGTTGAAATATGATATCATGGAGAAGAGAGATTATGCTCTGGTCAAAGCCATTAAATATTTTAGATGTTTTTTGGTAGGAGCGATTATGGTTTCTTATGTGCCTAGTGTTGTTGTAAAAGATATTTTAGTCCAGCAAGTAGTTTTAGGGAAAATGGATAAACAGGATCCAAGAATTTAATATTGATATTCATATCACAAAATATATTAGAGGCCTGGGACTTGGAAAAACTAAGGCTCAGAGAAATATGGATGCAAATCATATAGATGTGCTAGAAGAAAATCAAATCCCTTATATTTGTGATATGCACTGCTATGAATGGTATAAGGATATTGTTGAGTAGTTGCAGAAGATGATAGTACCCCCTAACATGGATGAAAATCAAAAAAGAATAGTCAAGTTGCATACTATAAAATATGCTATAATTCAAGGTCAATTATGGTGGAGGACAAATGAAGGACTATTGCTCAAATGTGTATATTTTGAAAAATATAAAACCTTGTTGGAGCAGATGCATAATGGTGCATGTGCAGGTCATTATATGGCTAGGGATACTGCACACAAGATTATAAGATTTACATTTTGGTGGCCAACCATTTTCAAGGATGGCCACATATATATTAAGAAATGTGATGCTTGGAAAAGATTTGTAGGTAAGCTTAAATCTAGTGGGAATTTTCCTTTGAAGCCTGTTAAATTTGACGCACCTTTTCAAAAATTGGGAATGGATTTCATTGGTGAGATCATAAACAATTCTAGTGGTGGTCATTCATGGATCTTAGTAGGAATTTATTATTTTACCAAGTGGGTTGAGGCAATCCCCTCTAAAAGAGAAACTAGTAGGGTTGTGATTGATTTCATGTTGCAAAGTATCTTACATAGATTTGGTTGTCCAAAGACTATAGTGGTAGACAATGCAATGTGTTTCAAATTAGTTCTAAGAATTCAATGTTTTCTACTAGTAGTATGGGATCCAAGTCTCTTACTCATACCTATATCATGCACAAGGAAATGGCAAGCTGAACCTAGTAATAAAAGTCTGATTAAGATAATGAAAAGAGTGTGATCCGAAACGTTGATGCTTAAAAATACACACAATCTAAACCCAGAAATCAAAGCTCAAATTCAATGGATTGTGGAAATCTAATCGATTTAATGAAAAGAGTGCTGAAAAAGAATAAGAAAGCTTGGGATTCAAAGTTGCAGCTTGCACTGTGGGCTCATAGAGTGACACTGAAGAAGGCCATTGGCTGTGCACCCTTTGATTTGGTATATGGTATTCGTGCTAGGTTATCTCAAAACAACTTTTTGTAGATGTACAAATTTTTCCAGGAATATGATGATTACTTAGATAATGAAATGAGAATGAGAGTGTATGATTTGATACAGCTAGATGAATCAAGGAGGGAATCACATGACATAAATGTTAAGTTACAATTGTAGTGTAAGAACTTGTTTGATAAGAGAACTACTCTTAGAGGTTTTGAAGATGATGATTTGGTCTTGATGTAGAATGCCAAACTTGGAGACAAAGGAAAACATGGTAAGTTTGATCCTATCTCACTTGGACCATATATAATTGATTGAAAATGGGGTTTATATTCTTACAATTTCAAAGATTTGGCCAGAAATACTCTGGATCTACCATTTCATGGATAGTTTCTTAATTTTTATTTCTCTTCAAGTCTCAAATCCATGAACAATAGGTTGTAAATAGGTTATTTGTATTTTGGGGGGTGTGTTTTAGGTTAGTTTCTTTCTGCCTGGTGGTCTGCTTATCCCAGAATTTCTAAATTCTTGTGATTCCTACAAGAGGCATACCTCCCATTCATAGACATTTTTAGCCTTTTTTTTCAAAATTTAATGGTCCCATGCGTTTCTCTCTAGTCTCTGCAAATTATTTTAGGCGTCTGGCCTAATTCCTAATTCTTGTTGAGTCAATTTAAATTAAAAACCCCAAACCCTCATAGACATGTTATAAATTGAAGTTACCTTTTTTCTTCACTTAAAATCCTTTTACCATGTGCTTTATATGTGTTATGTCTAATAAAGGCCACTTTATCACTTAGACCTTTAATGTTTCATTTATCCTAAGTCAGGTGGGGCTTCATTATTAAAGTTTTCCATAGTTTTAATGTCCCCGAGTCACTTGACTACCTTTTACATATGTCAAGAAAGTTGAATTTAACCCTCTGCTAGGTGCTATCCCTTCATGGCCAAGATGAGCCCTTTTAACAATCAAGGCATTGTGCCTGCTAGACATGTGTCAGCCCGGTTAGCATAGGTCATGGGACAGAGGTTCCAGGTGGTGCGTCATCACTCACTTGCACAGGATGGTAGCAGTTAGTAGGTTGACTAGAGAGTGTGTGACTAGCGGTTATTGTGAGGTCACTGTGGTTAGGGAAGGTAACACTTAATGCTAGCGAGTGTGTGACTAACCGATGGTGGTTAGGGTCGCTCACTCATGTAGGTATGTGGCGGTTAGAGAAATGGGTTGTGAGTGCATGAAAACTTGGCACGTGGAGCTAGGATTATGATGAAGGTGATCAATGGTGGTCATTCACTTGCGAGGTAAAAGGTAATTTTCTTTCAAGGGTCATGAGTGCGCAATGTGCTCCCACATGTCTTGATCAACATTGAGTGAAGGAATTAAAAGTAAAGAAGATCTAAGATGATCAAAGGCTTTTGCTGACTCACGAGGAAAACAAAGGATTCATAGATTGTGTTGCGAGTGCATGACAACATGCCACATGTCCTATCTAATTTTTTTGGACCTGCAGCTGTAAATCCATGTGTAAGGTAAAAGGAAGTCCAAGTTAATAAGATTGTACTATAGGTGTAAAGCCTTATGGAGAAGTTTCTTGACATCTAGTCTTCAAAGCATCGTGCCTGCATGCTACATCAAAGAATATGATCAGGGCCTAGGTAACTTAAATTTCATCCACAATTTTATTTTAAATGTGGACAAAGGGCTTGATCTCAGCTGTGGATATGGGTTTTGAACCAGGGACTAACCGTTGTAACAGATTTTCAAATTTTCAAATGTGTTTATGAGGGTTTATAGTCATGGTTGTGTGTTGCAGACTTGCATGGGAGTAGCTCGAGGTTTATTGTCCTTGGATCAACTTTAATGGCATTGTTTGAGTGGATGAGATGTTCTCTATAGTCATGGTAGCTTTTAATGCAGCATGGTGGTCTTATATGTTTCTAGTCTACTTTCTATTTTGGGGTTTCTTTATCCCATGTTTTGATTGTTCTACATTTATTTGATTGGAGCTAGTAATACCTTCTCTTAGCTCTATCCAAGCCTTGGGGGAATTCACCAGTCAGGAGATAGTGCCTCATATCTGTTGTCCAATTTTCATTTTGCTCTTGATTCTAGTTTATTAGGACATCTCCATCTTGTTGGTTGCAGTCTTCTTCCTTTTCTGCCATCTTCTCACAGAGTCCCTTTTCTCTGATTAGCTTGGTAGTCTTGATCTAGATATCATATTCCATGATCTTGGTGACCCATCCATCCCTCTTATGATTTAGGTCCTTATTCAATAATAATTCCTTGATACAAGGATGAGAAACCATCATGCGAATTGTGTTATTAGAAAGTAGATGCCTGAATTTATTTAGGCTCCATACCACCACCAAGACATGCTTCTCTAGCTGAGTGTAATTCAGCTCCTATCCATCTAGACATTGGCTGTAGAAAGCCACTTGCTGCTCTTGCTTGTCATTATTCTGTTGGACTAACATGGTAGAAATAGTGTAAATGTTTTGAAAGGCATAAATATTCAAATCTTTTGAGAAGTTTGGATTTACTAGAGTAGGGGTTGAAGCCAATGATTCTTTTACCTCTTCAAAGCATCTCTTACCCTCATTGGTCCAGCGAAAAACCATGTTCTTTTTTAGCATTTGAGCCATTGGTTTTAACAGTGCTGCAACATTTAGAATAAATCTTCTCAAGAAGTTGATTCTTCCAAAGAAACTTTACAACCCCTTCTTATGTGTCGGTAATGGAAATGCAATGATTGCACTCACTCTTTCTAGATCAATAGTTGTTCCTTCCTTGGAGATGATGTGTCCAGGTAGTGTCCTATCATGGATAGAAAATATACACTTTTAGGATTTAGAGAGACTCTAAATTTTCTGCACCTTTCAAATATTTGTCTCAGGTGTATCAAATGTTCATCAGTATTCTTTGAAAAAATAGTAATATCCTCAAGGTACACCAAGACAAACCTATGCATTAGTCCTTCAAAACCCATCTTCATAGATTTATGAAAAGGGGAACTGGCATTAGATAGCCCAAAAGACATCAAGCTGTAAGCCATGGTGCCCCACTTTGTGGTGAAGGTAGTTTTAAACTGATCTTCCTCCTTTACTAGTATCTGATTATAACCAGAGAACCCATCTAGTAAGGAGAATCTATCTAACCTAGATACAAATTGGAAAATTTGTTCCATAGAAGGCAGGGCATGATGATCTTTGAGAGAACCTCGAATGAGGTCCCTAAAGTCCACACACAACTGGATTTATCCATTCTTTTTTCTAACAGGGACTAGGTTAGAAACCCAAGAGGTATGTTTAATGGGAAATATAATATTGGCTTCTATAATCTTTCTTAATTCTATTTTCATTAAAAACTCTAGCTTAGGATTTATGGGTCTCTGTTTCTATCTAATAGGTTTTGCATTGGGCTTAAGTTCAATGGTATGGTGGGCTAGGTGAGGTTCAAATCCTTTTAGGTCCTAGCATTCCCAAGATAAAACAACATTGAACTCTTGACATAGTAAAGTAAAAGCTTGTTGTTCAGGATGTGTTCATACCTTCCCAAGTTTGAGGAACCTATCCTGGCATATTTCCACTAGTTAGTAGTGCTCATCCTTGACTGCCATGTTTGATTTCTCCTTCCTAAGTTGATCATCAGAATTGAACATGGATTCAAGGGTAACAAATCCTTTTGGCAGTTTCTTAGTCTTAAGTTGCAATATTTGATCATTGTATTGATGGGCATGTTTTCTCCGATTAGCATTAGAAAACTCAACCTCTTCCATCAAAAAAATTCAGAATTTGTTCATCACATTAAAAAATATTCCATCTTATCTGGTTATCTTAGACTAAAGGCCTTACTAGGATCTCGACATACTATTTCATTTTAGTTTTCTTGACTTCTTTAGGGATGTCATATTCAGCTCTCATTATAGCCAACTTGTCTGCTTGCTTATTATGATTTCTTGGAAGAAAGATTAGATTAAATTCATCAAAACCTTGAATTAGATCCCAAAATCTATTCTTATACATCTTTACCACATCATTTTTAGTGAGATAAGTGTTTTGAATCTGATTAACTATCAATTCACTATCACCAAAAACTTGCAAACACTTGATACCTTTCTTTCTAGCCCATTCTAAACCATGAATTAAGGATTCATACTCTTCTATATTATTAGTGTAGCTAAATGAAAAGTGTACAACAAATTAATACCTTTGATTTTTTGGTGAGACTAGAACAGCTCCTCCTCCTACACCAATCTTGCTTCTAGCACCATCAAAGAACAATTTCCATAAGTCATTCTTTTGCTATTCTGGATAATCTTTCTTCATCAAATTTGGGATTACTGCATTCTTCTCATGAATGATGTACATCCCCATGCAAAACACTTCCATTTTTCTAAAAGGATCATCTTCTAGTTTATCTTATGCCCACTCATCCAAGGAAATATCTGGGATACTCTTAGTAGTGGTCTCTGGTTCTGGAACAACAAGTTCTGGCTCATGGAATGTAATGTTGGCATTGATGGGGCTAGGTTTATAGGGCTCAACATGGTCTTTTGCAAAGGAATTTGATTTAATTCTAAACCTTGCACCATACCTAGTCCAGAAATACAGATGAGACCAATTTGAGGAAAGATACCCACCCAACTTGGTAGTAAAATCTCTGCTAAGGCAAATGGAAAAGTAGGGTGGTAGGTCAAAAACATATATATCTTGAGGAATCAAAAAGTCAGGACACTCATGCAAGGTGAGGCTCAAGCTCTTTATCACTCCCATTGTACTGACTGATGACCCATCTAGTTTGACAACAGGCCTATCTAAAGGCTCATTGGATAATTCCTAAGGTGTCTACCAATTGCTTTGGTATAACTGAGCTACTTTCTCCTAACTCAGTCATACAATTATGTACTAAAAACTTTTCAATAACAAGAGTGACATAGAAGGGAGGAGGCTTGACTTGTGAAGTCTATTTTTTTCTTATGGGTTTTGCACTATCTTTTACATTCTACTCCTTCTTAGACACATCAACCATTAAAATCCTAGGCTATTCTACAACATCCTTCTCATTCAAAACAATCTTATATTAAGCATCTAACATCAATTCCCTTTTCCCTAGAATGGTTAAGCTATCTAGCATGGGTATGCTTATAGAAGTTTTCTTCATTTTCTCAACAATATTGAAGGAACCCAAGCTTACCTTTGGTTGTCCCTTTCCTACAACACCTTCTGATTATGTTGGTGTAGGTTGTACCACTATTTTCATAGGCTCCTTAACTAGTATAAACTGCCCTTGAGGCAAGATTTGACCAACCTCGGGTTGAGAAACCACCATTGGGGGTTGTTTTCCATTTGAAACTAGTTGTTCTTCCTCCATAGCACTCTTCTTAGATCTTGTGTTGGCATAAATTAGAGTATAATTTTGATTTCTATTAGAGTTAACCTCACAAAAATCCTTGTTCTACGAGTTTGTGAGAGCCACATCAGGTGCACTATACTCACTTGGGGAAGCTAACTTATTCTGATGTATTTGAGGGTCTTGTGATACTTCTGGCTATGCCATAACATTGTTTTGCACCACAAGGGTTTGAGAAAATCCATTAGGACAAACTCCTTTGATGTGTTGTTGGCTACATGGACAATTCCACTCATAATCCTGGGCCATATTGTTTTGTGCTACAGGAACAAGTTTTCTAGAAGAACTAGGGATATTAGGATTGTAGGGCTGACTAGCAATCTAATTATAGTTCCTTTCTTGACCTTGTTTTCCTGGATGGAAGTGAGGTCTATTTTGCTGGTACTGGGTCTGATATGGAGCTTGGTAAGGCTACTGGTAGGGTTGTTGATGAGGCTAAAATTGTTGCTTTTTAAGACTAACCAGCTCATTAGTAACACTTTGCAAGGCCTTTTTGATCTCATTTATCTCTTAGGACTGGTCTACAACTCAATTAACAACTTGTTTAGAAGGGTTTGGGATAGGTGGAATAGATGCCAAGGCTAGGATTGATTCAGGAAAAGGTTGCAATTCTAGAAAAAGGCACTGGAGGCCTTGGGGCTATTTTCCCTACTTGAATGAGGCTATCCTCTTCCCTTATGGAAATATCAAATCCTGCTACTAAGTTATCCCCTCCCATAGAATGCATCATTAAAGAGATATCACTATTAAGGGACCTCAAATAATATAGGAAAGCATGCTAGTTTTAGGATCCGACTACTGCAGGGATTCTTTTCCATGTTCTTTGGAACCTAAAATTAAAGGCCATCATATGCTCCTGAGGTGACATCTTTATAATATTCAAATGTTCTACTAGAGAAATATGGTTAGCCTTATCTTCAAATTGGGCAGTAAAGGGACCACCTAGATCATCCGGGGTTGATATAGAGTTAACCACTAGACCCCTAAACCACTGCAAGGATTTACCTTTGAATGACGCTTCCAACAACCTAACAAAAACATCCTCACGAGTGATGTGGTAAAGACCACAAAAGGATACAACATCTCTTATATGCTCTATGGCTGAGGTTTGATCTTCTCCAAAAAAAAATGGTAAACTTTTAAGCATTCCCTTAGGTATGTCATTATGCTATTGTAAATTCAGAGGGTTGCCTTGGCTAAAAGCCACAAAAGGCTGATTTCTGGCCATGGGTGGATTTAGGAGAATTTGAACTACTGGGGGTACTTGGGATAATGCAGAGAATGGTTGGATAATAGGCCTACCAGAAGAGATATGATTAGAAATAATAGGTAGAGATGCACTCGGTTGGGGTTGAGGGTTCTTGGTTGTATTTTCTCTTTTATTGGATGAAGGTAGCTCCCTGTACTCAAAAGGATTCTTTCTCTTCCTGGTTGGTATCTTGTTCATGTGCTAACAGGACTGATCTACATAAAACAAGAGTAGAGTCATGAAGTATGAGACTTCTTAAATTACAATAAGAACATAGTTACTACTCATACTAAACAGCAACCCATATATAATCTTTTATAAAACTAAATTAAAGTCTCCCTCCCATCGGGCATGCCAAAAATTGTTAACACTAAGGACTGCACCCATGATGACTAAGTATAAAACTTAGCAATCCTGTGTAACATGGGAGTACCTTCAAGTGTGGGACAACTATGAAAGTAAACCTCTATATTGAGGGTCGGCTTTCCTTGAATCAGCTAGAAACTTAAACTGAACCTTAGGGAGAAAGGGATAGAAATGCATTAAAGTAATCAATTGAAAGGGAAAAAGAGGTGATTCACTAATTTTAGAATGATTCAAAACTTCATTATGCTCACAAATATTCTTAAAAAAAAAATTTAATCTCACAACTTAACACTATCTATCCTATCACTTTCAAGATTATCCGTGTGTTGAGTGTACCTAAGAAGGAAAAAGGATTCCACAACTTAGATAACTTGAATTTGCACACAAGAATAACCCCTTAAGAAACAAGATGAATTTCTTGAACTCCCAAACAAGTAAAACGTCAAGAAAGGATTAGATTTAATCACATCTACTTGACATAACACTTATTAACAACTTAGAAAATGAAAATGATAAGAAGGAAAAACTGCTATTGCATTAATCTAAAGGAGCCAAAACTACTCAAGGATTACAAAACACTCAATATCCAACATGGATAGAATGAAAGAAACCCCTCTCACAAGAATGTGAATGGAATCAATAGGAAATACGAGGAAAATCACATCTCCATAAATCTTGAAATCACCACCATGAAATCAAACTAGAAAAAAGAGAAACCCCAAGAATCTACATTTTGTCCCCATCCTGCAACTAAAATCTAGATGGAAAGACCTCAGATTTTTAGGGGTATATGACAGGAAGGAGAAAATAGAATATTATATCTAAAAAAACCTATTCCTGTCAACAAATAACCCCTCCTAATCATGGTGAATGAAAATCTAACTAAATGATTTATAAAATATCATTTAAGTCAAGAATTTTTTACAATAAAATAGCATGTTTTATATTTTCCCTCCTAAGTGGGGCTAAAAACCCATTTTATGTAAAAACCCCACCTTATGTTATGAAAAATATTTCAAAATAATATAAAAAAAAAAAAATCACCAAACTATATTAAATTCATATTTAAAATATGGCAAAAGTCCTGAGCCTATGCTTTTCCTCTTTTCATTGAGATTCGAGGAGAAATCACGACATATGTGCCATAGCTATTTGGGAGGAAAGAAAACATGGAATTTAGAAAGTTTCCATCTTCTGCATCGATCTCTTCCAAATTTTTTTTCCTTTTCTTGTATGAAACGAGGTAGGTGATCTCATTTTTTATTCATCTTTCCATGCTTGATCTCTATTTTGAATGTTGTTTCATGCCATTGTTTTGCATCTTCTAGGGTCTCAAAATCGTTGAAGCTACCTTTGTTGAATGAATAATGTCCACATAGCTATTGTTTTGATCTTTTTAAATAAGTATTTGATCTGAAAACTTCTTTCATTCTGTTATTTTAGAGGTCGTGGGCTATGCTTTATCATTACTGTTTGTGTCTTTTCCTCTCTTGCTCAAAAAATGTGGTAGCTAGGGCACCACTTTTATCATTGCAAAGAATGATTTAGCTCCATAGAAGAGGTAATTTTTGCATTTATTTTATTTTTATGGATCCATAACTAACTTATTTTATGTATTTACAACATATTAGCTTTGTTACTCTTATGTCATACATATGCATATTTTGCTCAAAAACTCTATTTTTTCCTGCATAGAGAAGGATATTTTTTCATTATCATGCTGCCATGATATTGTTCATTCTTTCATCCACTTGGTGGAACACTTAGAAAATTTTTTGTTTGATGTCCTTCATCCACTTGCTAGAAACACTGCAATACATTGTTGTTTTATCCTTTTAACCATGCTTGCTGGAAAACGTAATCACTAGGGAAGCATTGTTTTACTTTACAAAGAATTATTTGGCTCCACAAAAGAGGACATTTTTGTATTGCTTTGATGTCTATGGATCTATAAATAACTTATTTTATGTATTTACAACATATTATCTTTGTTACTCTTATGCCATGTATGTAGATTTTGCTCAAAAAACTTTGTTTTTTCCTCCATAGAGTAGGATGCATGAAACTATATTCTATGATGATGGATTGTGTCAATTTTCTCTTATGATGTTGAGCTCTACTCCATCAATGAAACCTTGCATGTATCTTGTTGTTCATAATGATGTTTTGAACTATTTTCTGTTACTCACACTGGCAGATTGCCTCATTGTCTAAATTTTAATCTGTTCTTGTTGTTCCAACTGCAAATTATTGACAGCTCTCTCCATTTCTCCATGAATGAAACCTGATTCTTCCTAAAGCATTTTAGTATTTTTACTCAATACAAAGGAGCACCATGAAGCTATACAATTACTCATATTTTTAAATTACTTATTCCATTTCTTTTACCTTGTTGTAATCTCCTTGGGGCAGCAAGCTATGACTATTTTTTGATTCATTATGTGGCATTTTTTACTATTCTGCCTCCATAGGGAGTGGTGCCATCATATTTGAATGCTTTCTATGGATGCACTTGTAAGGTTATGGATCTATTTCTGTTGCACTTATGCATTTTTGAGGTATGTGATTCTCCATGTGATGTTCGTGATTTATAAGCTTTGCTCCATCATTCCTATTTGATATTTGTACATGCTCTTGATCTTCAATGGTGATTTTTGACCAAAGCTTTCCTTCCTAGTTCCCCATGGCTTGCAATGGGTTCATAGGTATCCTTGTCAGTGCTCACCATTCTTCAAAGGTGGCTTTTAAAGGCTTCCCTTGAAGTTTTCCTTTGCACAAACCAAGACATTTATTGCTCTTCTTTATAGGTGTTCTTGTCTAGGCTCAAGATTCTTCAAAGGTGGATTTTAAAGGCTGCCCTTGATTAGTCCCAGCTCCTAGACAAGGACATTTATAGCTCCCCTATATATGGACATGGAAAAAATGAGTTAGAAAAATAGTACTTCCTTCTCAGCAACGACATTTATATAAGTGCATGGAGGTCTAGGACATGGTCTCCCTCTCGAGATGTATGACTGTTTATGTGCATGTATATTTGATGAATATAGATATCTGGTGTTATACATTGCTTAGATCTCATGGAACTAACCCATTTCTTCTTTTATCCCTACAGGTTTTGGCCTCAACATGGAGGATTCTGGAAATACCTAGGATCAACTCTCCTTCAAACTATCACACAATGTCTGATATCCAACAATTATATTCTTTTTATTTTTATATATGTATGTAAATAGCCCTACACCTATAGACATTGGTCATGCTCACACCTTGTGTGAGCCTAGAGAAATGTTAGGTTCTTTTCTTGACATTTCTTTCATGTTCAAATATATATATATATATATATATATAAATTTTAATCATATCCTTCTTTTCCATGTATTTGCAAATTAGCTTTAAATGAACACAAATCTTAATCAGATCATTAAAAATGTAAACTAGGTTAATCTAGAACTTCACCTAGTAATTAGGTCTAATCAAACAACCAAATGAATGAATACAAATTTAGGCAACAGGTCTCGGGCCTAAACCCTAGGTTGTGTTGAGTTAATTTTCAAAGAAAACTCATAAACCCTCGTAGACCTGTTATAAAATGAAGTTAGCTTTTTGCTTCACTTAAAATTCTTTTACCCATGTGCTTTATATCTTTAATCTTTGAGTAGGGCCACTTTATCACTTATAACTTTAAGGTTTCATGTTTCCTAAGTCAAGTGGGGCTTGATTATTAATATTTTCCCAAGTTTTAATGTCCTTGAGTCACTTTATTACCTTTTACATCTTCTGAGAAAGTTAAAGTTAATGCTAAGATGGGTGCTATCCCTTCATGGTCAAGATAAAGTCTTTTAACAATCAAGGCATCATGCCTTCTTGACATGAATCAGCCCGTTCAATGAAGGTCATGGGACAGAGATGCCAGGTGGTGCATTGTCACTCACTTGAACACGATGGAAGCCATTAGTAGGTTGACCAGTGAGTGAGTGGCTGGCAGTTGTCGCAAGGTCATTGCATTCAAGGATGGTAAAAGTTAATGTTGGAGAGTCCATGACTAACCAGTGGTGGTTAGTGTCTCACTCGCATAGGTTATTGGAAGTTGGAGAAATGGGTTGCGAGTGTGTGACATCTTACCACATGGAGCCAAGATGCTGATGAAGGTGATCAACGATGGTCATCCACTCACGAGGTAAAAGGGATTTTTCTTTCAATTGCTATGAGTTCGCGAGGTGCTACCACGTGTCTTGGTCAGCATTGAGAAGAGGAGTTAAAAGTGTAGAAGATCTAAGATGATCAACGGTTGTTGCTAACTCACGAGGAAAACAAGGATTCATATATTTTTTTGTGAGTGCATGAAAAATGCCATGTATCCTATCTGAGTTTATGAGACTTGCAATTTTGAAACAATGGGTAAGGTAAAAGGATGTTCAAGGTGCTAAGATTGTGTGGTAGGTATAAAGTCTTATGGAGAAGTTTCTCGACATCTAGTCTTTGAGGCATTGCGTCTGTGTGCAACATGGTAGAATATGATAAGGGCCCGGGTAACATAAATTACTTCCATGATTGTGTTTTAAAGGTGGAACCAGGACTTGATCTCAGTTGTAGATATGGGTTTCGCACCAGGGAATAGTTGTTGTAACAGATTTTCAAATTTCCAAATGTGTTTTTGAGGGTTTCTAGCTATGGTTGCATGTTGCAGACTTTCCTGGGACTGGCTGGAGGTTTCTTGTATTTGGATCAACTTTAATGACACCATTTAAGTGGCTGGGATGTTCTCTAAATTCATCATAGATTTTAATACAGCATGGTATTCTTACATGTTTCTGGTCTACTAGCTATTTTGGGGTTTCTTTTTCCCATATCGTGACATTTCTACATTTATTTGATTGGTTGTTTCTTGCGACTTGGTGGTTTTTCCTTGAATAAAGTATTTTTATGATCTTTTGGACAAAGATCAATAGGAAGTGAAGGAATATATTAATTGCTGAGAAGGACAATGTTTCTATAACCCTCTTCTAGGGTTTTCATTTTCCTATAAGTCTCCTTCCTTCTCTCTTTGTTAGGGTTTCTAGAATTTTTAACCCTAAGTGTTGGCTAAAATTTTTAGTTCTATGGATATAAAAGTTTCATGTTAGATTGTATTTCATGATAAGATAGATAGCTTCTTTGATCTTTTACAAGGTATTTGGTGTAATTATTTATTCATGTTGTTACAGATATTGAATCATTATACTTAATATAATTGTCTTGGTTTCAAATCTATCCTTGGTGTTCTTTTTATGAGTTTTGAATTTTATTGTTCATTACATAGAGTTATCTGTGTATATGTTGTATTCCACAGTTCTTATATAGGATCAGATTAAATATACTTTAGATATAACATAAATTCATTTAATGTATCTAGATAAGGATGTATGATCTGAGATCCTTGTCTTTATGGTTGTGAGTCTTTTCCAATAGGTTGTCTTCTGTTTCAGTATTTGCATTAAAGATTTTCCCAATGGATAAGGCACTAATCAAGAACTATTTTACACTTTTTTTATGCATGTCTGACAGAGTTTGGCTATGTTTTTCCTTTTAAATATCAAAACCAAATCAAAGTTCCCTATTATTTGTGGTTATTTTTTGTTTTTCCATATGATAATGGAGAGTCAATGAGTGTCTTGTTAGCACTTAGCACTTTCTTATCACAATTTGTTGTTAAAATCAAGAGTAATAAGGAGTTTTATAGAGAATATCTATCTAGATTAGGTGTATCGGCCTTGGTTTAATGGAACCAGAAGTGCAAAGGACACTCTTATCCCTATAGTTGGTTCAGTTACCTTGCAGAGCTCTCACACTTGGAACTAACCATTCCTAATATCAGTCTCAAGGTATATTGGTAGCTTTAAGTAGCATAAACATTTTTAAACACCCAAAAAATGGAAAATATGTTTGGGAGTATAGTATAGTATTCTCATTGGCTAGGAGTTTACCATTGGAAGAATATAGTTATCTTGTTGTGGTCATTTTCCTATGTGTTTCCTTATTTTCAATATTCATCTTGGTTAGTGTTGTATTTTCCCAACTTGTTGGGCGGCAACTATGAGTTTTCTTTGTAGCAGTGTTGAATAACATATTTCATCTTATACACAACTTGTTAATACGAGTAATAGAAATACAAGACCTTGGGTGAGAAGATATCTTGAAGACATGTTGGAAGATTTATTTCCAACTAACTCTAATGCTGATCAATTGAGGAAAGGAAAGAAGAACTAAAGAGTCCCTCAAAATGAGAGACAAGAGGATAACAATAGAGCAGACGAGCCAATCCAATGCAGTCATGTAGTAAATATATTAGAATATGAAGAGGTTGTAGATTTGGGATTGGGTGCATATGAAGAATATCATTATCCTAGTGAGAAGGAATTTTCATAATTTGATAGCACTCTCCCTGATTCTAATAGTGTGGCAGAGGAGATTAATGAAAATGATAGGCGAATCTAGGCATAAATTTCCATCAAATAAAGAAGAGAAAAATAAAAGGAAAATAAGATCTAACATGATCAAGATTTTCTTGAGAAAAAGAAGATGCAATTGTCAAAATTAGTAGCAATAAAATACATTGAAGAACCTAAACAAGATGAAGAAGATTCAGTCACTTGACAAGGCCTTTATACTTAGGAACCTAAGAATAAATGTAAGAAAAGGCTGACAAAAGTTTAAATAAATGAGCCCCTGAATCCTAACATTCCCTTAGATTGAATCTCTAAGTTGGATACTTATCCTGAGAGGGATATATTGGAGAAAAAAATCATAGATGCAGAGCTTGAGAAGGCAGAGTTGGAGTTTGCTTCTCTAGAAATGAAGAAGGTGGATTTTCAAAAGACAAACTTCTAGGCCTTCTAATGCTGGTGCTGAGGGAGCTAAAACATCAAATGCTATGGTATCTTCTTATCAAAATGAAAATCCTTCTCAAAGGAGATCAACTCATGCAGAAAGGTACAAAAATTTTTCTTTCCTTGATATCTTGGGTTATCCTAATATAGTCCCTAATGAAATTAGAGATAAAATTCACAATTTTGCTGGGAATAATATTATTACTTGTGAAGAACATCAAATTTTTTTTATTTATATGATGCATGACTATGAAATTATGCATGAGGATGTCTTAATGAACCTCTATATTCATTCTTTAGTGGATGATGCTAAGGATTGGTTTAGAGGGTTGCCTTATGGGTCTGTTGGGTCTATGGATCAATTAAAGGGTTTTTTTAAAGAACAGTATGGTGATAAGACAAATGAGAGATTTATGTTGAATAAATTCAATAATATAAAAAAGAATTAGATTGAGTATGTTTTTGAATTAAAAACAAGATTTCACGGAGTCATGCATAAAATTTTCCAAGTTATGAGGCTTGATGATAAGGTTTATCTTGCCACTTATTTAAATTCCTTTGATTACAAAATTGGTTACCTCAGATAAAATAATCGTATAACTCTCAGAGATGCCTTTAAGACAGTACTGAATATTGAGAAAAATAGGAGAGTGTTTGGGAAGTTGGGTAGAAGAGAAGATTGGAATCTTTCTAGAAAATAATCAGATAGGTCTTATGCTGCTAAGCCTAAAGATGAGGTTGATATGAAGTAGATTTGAAAAGATATAAAGGGTTTGAAGCCTGCTAAAAAAAAGAATGTTAGAGTTCCTGATAATGATGGTGGTCCATTTGCAAATAACTTCAATAGGCAATCAAGAATGCAGAACTATCTGTATACTACCTAGTGTAAAGATGGGAAGCCTATTCTCCCACAAAGAAAAGAAAAGCCTGATGGTAAAACTCTTGACCCTTTACAAAGAAATTTTTTCAATGCTTGTGATGATGTCTCATGGTTCATGACATGTCAATCCCCACACAATCCTTATTATTGTTCAATAGATTTTAATATATCTGCAAGTGAGGTGCAAGAAGAAAATGAGGAAGAGGATGAACTATATGATGTCAGTGGCTGTGTAATGTGCTCTTCACTCTTGAAAAGTGAAGATGATTTTGATGAGGAGGATGGAGGTCAATAGTTGTCTTCATCTCAAGAAGAAGAAGAAGAAGAAGAAGAAGAAGAAGAAGAGGTTGATGATATAAGATGTAATGTCACAAGGGAAGGAGCCTTTTGTAGTGAGAAGACCTTCAGTCGCAAAGATTGAACAAATTACTGTAGACATAGTTACTCAAGTAAGGAGTAACTATAATTTGAGAAGCATAATAGTTGGTAATGCAGATAGCTGACCAGCTTGTATGTTTATCAGTGAACTAGCAACAGACACTAAACAAACACAAGGAAAATAAAGTCCTATTGAGAATGTCAAAAGAATAAATATCAAAAAAGAAGAAAGGCCAAATGATCCATATGTTGTCCACAAGGTAAAAAAAGGTTCCAGAGACAGGTGTTTCTTCTTCCCAAAAGGATAACAAAAGAACTAAGCCTAGTTTGGCCACTCAAGTTGAAGATGGAAATGTTTTCATTGTGGGAGGAGACATCTCTGATATAAAATACACCACTATTGATATGGGGAATTTGTTTTCACAAATCATTGTCAATGTCCCACTTTTGGAGATGATGAGGATTTAGGAAAATAAAGAAAAGATTTTGACATGGGTGAATAGCATTACCTGTTCAAAGACTCAGAAGCATGACAAGAGAGAGAAAATTCGAAATAAAAATGATAAATCTGACTATAAGGGAAAAGATTCAAAGTAGATTGTCTCCAAGATCCCTCAGGCTTTCTTAAATACAAATCACGTGAACACTCCTCTGGGAACTATGGATCCTTTCTTCAAAAATCTAGTTATAAATGGTAAGAAGCTTAAAAATTGAATGATAGATTTAGGAAAATCAAATACTATAATGCCTACAAAGATAAGGAAATCAATGGGATTGCAAGTTGATTCTCCTCATGGAATATGTCAAGCAATGGACTCTAGAGAGGTGCCTATCATAGGTACTATTAAAGATTTTCCCTATAGACTAACTGCATGTCCACAAAAGATGCTAACAATGAGTGTCTTAGTTTTGGATATTCCTCCTCAGTATGGAATGCTATTGTCAAAAAAGTGGAGTGCTTCAATGGGAGGAAGTATTCAATGTGACCTTTTGTTAGAATAGTCCCAAAGGATAACTGAGAGGGGGGTGAATCAGTTATCAGTAACTTTAGTTATTTTACTTCCTTAACTTCATAATACAACAAAGTAAATGCTTAATCAGATAACATAGTACATAACACAAAATTTGATTATGGGGAAACCAAATGGTAAAAACCCCGGTGGGAATTAGCATCCACAATAAACTATACTTGTTTATAGTAATCCCTATTAGAAGATATCTCAACCCTGTTATCTCACTGCTTGATGGTGAAGGCTACAACCTTCTGTATAATAGATATGCACTATAACTGATGATGAATTGTAGAGTAGACCTACTATCTTTATCAATTCCAATATATTACAATATTTTACATCTTCTTCACATAGACTCTTGATGAATGAACCACATCTTATCTTCTGCTCTATACATCTTCTTTCTCTGTTAATATCATTCACACTTAGGGTATCACAACTGAACTACTATAAGTATCTTCTCCAAATTAGAGGGTCATGTCAGCTCTTAGAAACACTTCAACAACATCTTAGTCAGCTTAACTAAGCACGCAAACAATATTAAGTCTATGCAAGTCAAACTGAACAGACGCAACGCTTCACTAAGTCGGCTTCACCTAATCAAGTCAAACAACACGATCTTGATGTAATATGATAGGCGCATTTAACCAAAGATAGTTAACTCATAAATAACCATGAATATACATATGCATATTCTGAAGATAGGTGCAAATCAAGAAACACATTATATACGTCGGCCCTAAATAGTTACACTTCCAGAATTGTAACTGCCAAAATAGAATTGCACAACTTTACTAAAATATCATATCTGGGTCTACGTGTATGAACATAACATAATAAACATGTCAACATGTATCTATCCACACAATTCTTCACATCATCATTTTAATAAGTACATACAGAATTACTACTGTGTATTATATATTGTCATCAATGACAAACATACAATCAATCAACTGCTCAAAATCAAATCTCCAACAATCTCCCCCTTTGACATTTATGGAAACATATGATATCAAAAGCATCCTCTATTCATGGTGTCCTCTTTCTTTTACAATCTTCTCAATATCCTCATCAAAAGATTTCTCTAAACTATTGCAGTTTCTCTGACTGTGTTTTCATTCCATCTATATACTCCCCCAGAGTATATGCTCCCCCTTAGTGCATACTCCCCCTTACTATATACTCCCTCTTTGACATCAATAGAAAAGGGTGCCATAAACCATTAGGCACATGTACTACTCCAGAAGTAGAGTAGTCAACCATTGATCAGTCACTTAATGACTAATGTTCTTGTTGCTTCTTCTAAACAGACTCAAGAGAGGGAATTACTCCCAACTTCTCCCTGAGATACTAAAAAGTATCCTTTGATAAGGGCTTTGTAAAAATATCTGCCAACTATTGTTTGGTGCTCACATAGTCCAATTTAACTTCTTTGTCTACAACCTATTCTCTTAAGAAATGATACTTTGTCTCTATGTGTTTTATCTTTCCGTGCATCACAGGATTCTTAGACATGTTGATAGTGCTAGTATTGTCACAGTGAATAACAATAGGATAATCAACCTAAATGCCAAAATATTTAACCATCTACTTGATCCAAACCATGGTTGAACAATTTAGTGCTGCTACAACATATTCAGCTTTTGCTATTGACTGAGAAATATAGTTCTACTTCTTTCTTATCCAAGAAACCAACCTATTTCCAAGAAATACTGCTCCTCCTAAAGTTCTCTTCCTGTCATCAATAAAACCTGCCCAATCTACATCTGTATACACATGAAGTTTTACATTCTGTGATTTTGGATACCATAAACCATAGTCTATAGTTCCCTATAGATATCTGAATATCCTCTTGATTTCCATTAGGTGATTTTTCTTGGGTTCAGCTGCAAATCTTCCAACAATGCCAACTGCATTAGATATGTAAGGTCTAGATTGAGTTAGATAAATGAGTTTACCAATCATAGATTTGTATGATGTCTTATCAACTATTGTGGAGTCATCATCTTTTGAAATATCGCTTCTTGTTATCATAGGAGTGCATACTAGCTGACAATCATCCATCTGAAAATTCTTCAGTATTTCCTTCACATATTTAGACTGATTAATGAATATATGTTTATCTTTTTGCTTTAGATTTAGTCCCAAAAATTATTTTATAGGACCATTCATACTCATTTCAAATTCATTCTATATTTCTTTTGCAAATGCTTTACTGAGCTTGTCATTACCCCCAAAGATAATGTCATCAACAAATATAGAAACTAATAATAATCCATCAGATGTTTCTCTTGTGAATAGGTTATAATTTTCTGCTCCTTTCTTGAATCCAATCTTGGTAAGAAAACCATCAAGTCTGTCATACCAAGCTCTTGGGGCCTGTTTAAGACCATAGAGTGCTTTCTTCAATTTGCATACCATGTCTAGTTCATCTGATAGACTAAATCCTTTGGGTTGTTCAATGTAGACATTTTCATTCAAATCACCATTCAGAAAAGATGATTTTACATCCATTTGATAACTTTAAAGTCTTTGAATGTTGTGTATGCCAAAAAAAATTTAATGGCTTCCAATCTTCTCACTGGGGCAAAAGTATCAGTGTAGTCTATTCCTTCTCTCTACGCATATCCTTTACATACCAATCTTGCTTTGTTTCTTACTACTGTACCATCTTCATTCATCTTGTTTCTGAATACCCACTTTGTTCCAATCACATTTTTGTCACTGGGTCTAGGGACCAATTCCCATGTATCATTTTTCATTATTTGATCTAATTCTACTTTCATTGCATTCTTCCAATACGAATCATTACAAGCATCTTCAACACTTAAAGGTTAATTCTGTGAAAGTAAACATACCTCTTCATCTATTGCTAGACTTTTTTCTTTTGATTTAGTCAAAACAATTTTGCTATGATCTCCAATGATATCATCTTTAGAGTGGTATCTAGATGTGAATTTTGGAACTTTAGGTGTGTCTTCTTCTTCGGTAATTTGTGATTCTTCTCTTCTTGATTCAGGGTCATTGCATGAGACATCAATGCAATCAAACATTTCTTCAATAATAGTATCTTTGCTGTTAGGCCTGGGTTCATGTTCAATCATAGGTGCATATTCATAGTATCTGTAAGGTATAAAATTTTGGCACAAGAAGGATTCCCTTAATAAAATTTATGTAATATAGTAAAGCGAGATCCTAAGGCCAAATTTATGTTTTCTTACACTTAATTATTATGATAAAATAGCTTGAGGAACACATAAGAAATAAATTGACAAGATACCTACCTCATAACATACTAGATCTAGAAAAACTAATTTTTTGAAGTCGGTATTGAGTTTCTAAAGAATTTTATAGTTGATTATGAACTGGAATGTAGAGACAAACAAAACCCAGAAATATTTTTCCATTTTGATGTCGTCTTATGAAAAAAGTTGACCTTTTCTTCTAAATGTCAACCCTAACCCAATAATGTCAACCCTGACTTGCACAGATCCGAAAGTGACTTTGTTCGTGGATCCTGAAAGTTTTCCGAAAAGGGTATCCAGGTCTAGGCTCAAATCCATTGTTTTGTACCTGTAACTCTCAAAAACAGCACCTACAAGTATCTGAAAGAGGGATTTTGGGGTGGCTATATAGGGTTTTGCCTTAGTCAAACCCCCATTTTGGTGATCTCCACCTCCATGAATAGCCGAATATAGAAAGTAATGTGTGTGTATTGATCTCTTGAAGAGAGTTTTGTAAACATACAATATCAAGATCTAATCTTCTAGATTAACAACCCTAACATAACATGAAAATGAGAAAGCAATGCATAGATTTGAATATGACAAAGAAAGCATACCAAGCCCCCAAGGCTAAAGTATTCCTATCAACTCACAATCCGTAATTTCTACCCATGGTAATATCCTTTGAATTCTTGAATGTTGAAAATAGTATATCTAAAGAGAGAGCCTCCTTGATTCAATGAAGATCCACCATAGATTATCCTCCAAAATGCTTGATAAAAGATGATGATATGTCCACCTAGCTTGTCCTTCTATATCATCCTCTTGCTTGTTTGCATCATTTCCTCATGTCATCTCCCAATTTTGTCTCATGATCAAATGAAGGCAAAAGAGAGTGTTTATATAGAGATTTCAACATAGGCCTCCTAGGGCATTGCAAGGGATCGAAATTCCAATTTCACCTTGAATCATGATCCAATCACATTTTCCAACTAATGAGAAAACATATTAATTCAAATATTTGAGAAAACACTTCCACCTCCGAACCTGGGGACCTATTTTAAGTTCTGGACCCCGATAAGCTCCATATTTGAAAGTGGGGAGCACCACCTAGAAAAGGTCTATGTCAACCACAACCCTGACCTAGGTTAGGGTCGACCTCGACCTTGACCTGAGATTTCAGCTAGGTCTCCAGGAAGTTGTAGAAAGGTTTCCAAATCAGTCGGGGACCTAGAAAGGTAGAGGAATGTACGAGAGTTTTTAAGAAGGCCTAGAGGCCTAGAGAGAGAGTAGGATGAGGCCCAAGAGGACCAGTACATAGATCCTACCTAGAGAAAAGAGTCATGGAGAGAGAAATCTAGGACAATCAATAAGATCCTAACCATAACTTCATCTATACATGTATAATCAAGCATAGAGTCAAATATAATATGCCAATCATACTAAATGAGGGTGCTAAGTCTATCAAAATGAAAGTGCTTCCATTTTAAGATGATACATTTAGCCCCCACTTTATCTTAGACATGATACTATGTGAATATGCAAGCTAAATTAACAGAACATCATAAAGTATAAAAAGGATATAGCTAAGTCCTTAATGCGAAGATCCTTTAAGGAACCATTGGTACCCGCAACCTACAACACAAGAGGTTAATCTAGAAAACACTTGAGTCTTACTATGATGATCTTGAGAAGTATATAGAGCCCCTTATCCCCCCCCTAATTCAGCTTACTAGTATATGGATGGTGAAACAGGGTGATAAGGTAGTTTCTATAAACTGAATATGTGATTTGTTGAAAAAGTCCTTTCCTAAACTAGTTAGAAGGTTCCTAAATCTTCCTAAACTAATTTAAGAGGTTAGGTATCTAAATCATGATTCCAACACCTTTAAAAACATTGAAAATGGAGCTACTGAACTCAAGTTATGATGAAAAGAGTAGATGCCTATCTAAATGCATATAAAGGGAAATTTCAAATTTAACCTAGATATTCTCACATGAAACCCTAGAAAAACCTTAATTTACTGACTATAAATAGGAGAAAGAGACACTTAACACCTAATTCTTACCATTTGTAGAGTTTGGAGAAGGAGATAGGATTCTGAAGAGAGAAGAATTTTGAGTGAGCCACATGGAGGTCCTGAGAGAGTGTCTAGCTAGCCGACAGCCACTGCCTGAGGTATGTCTCTATTTCTAGTACATGTGATTGAAATTTTGATGTTTTTATAGGGAAGGTCAACCCTAACCCAATAAGGTTGACCCTGACCCAGTAAGGTTGACCTTGACCCATAAAGGTCGACCCTGACTAGGGAGGTTCTGGCCTTTTTGGGGCCAGGTTGAACCTGACCCATAAAAGTTGACCCTGACCCCTAAAGGTCGACCCTGACCCATAAAGGTCGACCTTGACCCAAAAAGGTCAACCTTTACTAGGTCAGGTGGGTATAGCAGATGTTTGATGTAGAAGTACTAATATCATCCATATTTGTGCTTGCAAGATCCAGTCCATCTGCGAGAGCATCCCTTTGGAGGGTTACTCTTATCTGTCAGAAGGAGTGTTGCCGAGCTACAGCAGGATGGGATATAGTTATTGAGAGATGTAGGATTATACTAGGTAGTAGTCCTACCACAGCTGAGGCTCCATCAACCTATGATATCAGCCCTAGTAGAGAGATGGGACAAGGATACATGTTCTTTCCATCTTCTAGCAGGAGAGATCACAGTCACACTAGAGGATGTGTATAGGATCCTGTAGCTTCCAGTCTGAGGTGAGCCTGTCAGACTGAGAGGACCATGGGATTCATCTAAGGTTTTTGTAGATATGGAGTACTATTTTGGATGAGTGGCACAGATGAGGACCTGATCAGATATGATATCATTAGCATCCATACTAGCAGGTCTAAAACCCTTAGTATGAAGGGTGATGTTATGTATACTTGCTTTGGTTGTAGTGCCCAAAACAAAGGGTACAGTGTTTTTAGCACCATTCACCCATCTTGTACATAGGATGGAGAGTGACAAGGTTACTATTGCATGGGGCCACAGTATGTTGGCCCATCTTTATCATGATTTAAGTCAGTTGGTGAGGTACCAGTAGGAGATTCTGATGGTGTGCACCCTGCTACAGGTTTGGATGTTTGAGCATTTTACATGTACATGACCATAGGGTACTCCTGTGATGGTAGATGTGAGCACACCTAGAGCCTTTGCGTATCCACTGGAAGATGTTTGACAGCACAGAGATATCCTCTTTTGGAGGGTATGATTTGATCATATCACAGGTATAGATGTGATATGGAGACCTTACTAGGAGATGGTAGAGTGGTCAGATACTCAACATCAGTTGAGACACTCATAACAGCGTAAGCTATTGGAGGGTCCAACTAATCATGTCGTGATGTCATATTATTATGATAGAGTGATGAGATAGTTTGGGTTGGTATAGGGGGTTCCTCGTATAGTACCTCGATATGTATATCCTACGAGATACTATCAGAGACCTGGCGCCATACGTTGACCAATAGTAGCTAATATTGTGGATATTGATACAGATGAGACCAAGGATATAGAGGTAGCACCTGAGCTATCCTATTCTAGTGTTACTAGAGAGTATATCAGATACTAGAGTTTACAGTGGACCCATCCTATATTTCCTGATGACTACCCCACAGGTGATCTAGGTTCTTCAGAGAGGAACCGCCGAGGGGACAACATACTAGTAGGAGAGGAGGAGGAGGAGGAGGAGGATTAGAGAGATGAGGAGGAGCCTCCCCTTGGGGGAGATCCTATGGAGGAGGAAAGAGTAGAGGAAGAAGCAGTAAAGATGCCCCCAAGTCATGGTACAAACACCGATGATCATCCAGTTTATGTTACACCCTTGAGATCACAGTGACCTCCCTAAGCACATACAGAGACACCACCACCGAGGCCTAGATAGAATGAGCGAGGGGAGAGTATTCATTCCATGCCCCCACCATCTAGACATTTTAGTGACATCCAGGCTGGAGATGCAGGTATGATATAGTTTTTAGAATATATTTGAATAATGATTTTATCTTAGAAAAAAGAGATTTAGTAAACTTGACATTTTGAATTTTGTAGGAAGTGTAGCGGAGTGGAGGAGCTTTGTATCTGAGGTTCTGAAGGATACATGTATATCCTACTGCTTTCCAGCTAGTGAGAGAGAGTCCCGTGAGGGATAGAGGGATCCTGGAAGACATGCAGATATCTTCATGAGCGTGCAGTGAGAGTTGAGATTGTGCAAGGAAAGGGAAGAGAGATTGATGAATGACTTAGAGAGATCCCAGGAGCAGATCTAGGAGATGAGCATATCGAGGAGTCGCACATGGACTACCATTCTGAGATCCTCAGCCTCATATCATAGATCTGAGAGATCCGGGAGCCACCAATCTTTAGAGTATAGAGATAGAGATTGATAGATATGGCCCTTTGTGCCATATATGTATTGGACTTGAAAATTTTATTTATTAAGAAAACTTTGTTTTGGAACAATTAGTTCTATGGTTGATTACTTTCTTTTTATTTTCATCGATGCATAAAACTTAATAAAAGAAAAAAGGGAAGGAAAATATGTATGAATGTATTCTAAATTACATAACTTATAAAATAATTATTCTATAAGGAACACATAAATACATAAATAAATGATGATTAAGGGTAATAATGTTTGAGATGCATGATTTTAATAGGTTCCCTAAGAGGAACACCATTCATATCAGCGATTTTATAAGCACATGAAGTAAAATCCTCAATTACAACAAATGGTCCAAGCCAATTTGGACTAAATTTTACTTTTTCACCAGGTAAAGAATTTAAACTCCTTTGATTCTCATATAAGACCAAATCACCGACCTTTAATGATTTCTTAATTACTTTATGATTATACTATTTTTGGAGTGATTTATGATAAGCTTTAATGTGTTCCAAAGCACTTATTCATTGTTCGTCTAACATTTCTAATTCTTGTAATCATTGTTCCTAGAAAGTATCTTTGTCAATGATCCCATGAAATGAAACACACAAAGATGGTATTTCTAATTCTAAAGGCATGATAGCATCAGTCCCATAAACAAGATTATAAGGTGAAGTGCCAGTGGCCGTGCAAACACTAGTCCTATAAGCCCACAAGGCATAAGTAAGTTGTGTATGCCAATCTTTCACATGTTTGTTGACTGTTTTCTTTAATATTTATTCAATAACCTTTTTTGATGCTTCATCTTGACCATTAGATTGAGGATAATAAGGAGTAGAAAATCTATGTTGCATATGATATTTCTCCATGAATTTTGTGACTTCTTTGTTCTTGAAAGATGTACCATTATCCAAAACTATCATTGAGGGGATACCAAATCATGCTATAATATTTTATAGGATGAAATCACAGATAACATTTGTAGTAGTAGAATGAAGAGGAATAGCCTCTACCCATTTTGTAAAGTATTCCATAGCTGTGAGAATGTATGTGTGTCCTTGAGAGGAAGCTGGTGAGATTTTTCCAATAAGGTCAAAACCCCAAATGCTAAAAGGCCATGGAGCAACTTGATTACAAAGCTTGTGAGTAGGAGCATGAATTAAATTACCATTTTGTTGACACTGAGGACACTTTTTGACAAATGTGAAAGAATCTTGTTCCATTGTTTGCTAGTAGTATCCCATTCTGAGAAGTATATTAACTAAAGATTTTCCACCAAAATGTCCTCTAGAAGATCTAGAGTGAGCTTCTATTAAAGCTATAGGTACTTCAGTCTTGTTAAGACATCTTAACAATAAACCATTGTAAGAAAATTTATAAAGTGTTTCCCCTAAAATGATATAGCGGGCTGCAAGTTTTCTAATAGGATTACGTGTCTTCCTTGTTGCTGATTCTGGAAAAGTATTATCTTTCAAAAAATGAAAGATATGTGAATACCATTCATCTAAATGCAAATTAAAACAATCCACGGTAACTTTATCAGAAATTGTAGGGAATTTAAGAGTATGTATAGTAAATTGAAAGTCTTCCTTGTTGTTCTTGAGGCAAACCAAAGAAGCTGGGCTTGCCATGGCATCCGTATGTCGATTATCTTTCCTAGGTAAAGTTTGAATTGTGTAAGAATAAAATTGTGAAAGAATATCTAGAGAGAAATCCTGATATTGTTCCATCTTATCATTCTTAGTTTGATAGCCTCCTTTGATTTGTTCCACAATCAATTACAAATGCTAGTAAATTTCTAAGTTTTTAATATGAAGGGATAAAGCTCTCCGTAAACCAGTTATAAGAGCTTCATATTCCACAACATTGTTAGTACAAAGAAAAGTTAATTTATATGACATAGGGATCAGTTTCTTCGTAGGAGGGATCAAGATAATTCCCACCCCAACACCTGTCTTGCATCTAGAACCATCAAAATATAATTCCCAAATGTCATCTTGTTTGATTGCCAATATATTGTCATTGGGAAATTCTACTGAGGTAACATGTGTATTAGAATAAGGGAAAGGTGCATCAGCTAAATAATTAGTTAATGCCTATCCTTTAATTGACTTTTTAAGGATGAAATTAAGATCAAATTCTATAAGCAACATCACCCATTTAGCTAATCGACCAGAGAGATCAGTTTTTGAGAAAAGATGTTTTAAAGGATCGAATTTAACAATCACATCAACTTCAACATTGAGTAAGTAATGCCGGAGTTTTTGAAAAGCATAAACTAAGGTGAAGCATTTTTGTTCTAGTTGAGTGTATCGCGTTTCATAATCCAAAAAGGTTCAACTAATATAGTATACTGGTCTTTCCTTTCTGTCATTATCATGTTGGGCCAACAATGCACTTACAACATTAATTGTGGTAGAAGTATATAGATAAAAGGGTTTATTAAATTGAGCAAGTTGTAAGATAGAAGGATTAGCAAGATATTCTTTAAATTTCTCAAAAGACTTCTTACATTCTTGGTTCCAATAAAAGGTAGTATCTTTTCTGAGTAAAGAAGTAAAAGGAACAGCCCTATCGGCTAGGTTAGAAACAAAGTGACAAATAGATTGTATTTTACCCTGTAGACTGCGTAATTGAGAAATAATATTAGGAGGAGGCATGTTAACAATAGTATCAATCTTCTCAGTATCAACTTCTATGCCTCGCTTGGAAATAATAAATCCTAATAATTTTCTAGAATCAACTCCAAAAGCACATTTCTCAGGATTTAACCTCATGTTATAATTCTGAATCCTTTCAAATATTTTTCTTAGAATGAACACATGATCTTCTGTTTGTATAGATTTTGCCAAAATATCATCCACATAATCTTCCAAAATCTTATGAATGTAATCATGAAAAATTAGAGTCATGGCACGTTGATAGGTAGCTCCCGCATTTCTTAATCCAAAAGGCATCATGACCCAATAGAGTGTCCCCCAAGGTGTAATAAATACGGTTTTAAGTTGATCCTTGATAGGAATAAATATTTTATTATAACCTAAAAATCCATCCATAAAGGATAATAATGCATGACCAGCTGTTGAATCCACAATCATGTCAATATTAGGTAGCAGGAAATCATCTTTTAAGGATGCTTTGTTTAAGTCGCGAAAATCAGTACACATTTGTATTTTGTTTCCTCCTTTAGAAACAGCCACAATATTGGAAATCAATTTAGAATAATCAATAGAGCGGATGAATCCTGCACCTAGTAATTTTTCAATTTCAGCTTTTACCAGTAAAGCGATGCTAGGATTCATCTAATGAATTTTTTGTTTCACAGGTTTAGCATTGGGTTTAAGAACAATATTGTGAGTGACAATTTTGGGATCTATACCTTGCATATCAGAATATGTCCAAGAAAAGATATCTTTGTATTCAAGTAAGAGAGAAACCAATTGATCATGTTCATCTTGATTCAAACACTTCCCAATTTTAATTGTTCTTTCCTCATCATTCTCATCTACTTGAACCT
>MU226050.1:665261-702024 GCA_018584345.1 Thuja plicata
CTTTGGTTTTTGATCCATGTCAAGGAGAAGTGGATTAACCAATTTCAAATGTCCACCACAAATATGATTAACATTAAGAGGAAAGATCGATGGTTGCCTATAAGGATTAAATCCTAACCCATAAGTACAATCACCACCTTCATTATCCATGGGTACTTGTATACCTTGTTCGTACTTACCACAACCTTTTCCATTGAATCTGGCTTTCTTGAGTAAATGATAACTAAAACCATGTCTGTCGGCCATAATGGATTGAGTTAAAGGAGTGGCATATGTCACAATGTCATAACAATCTGGTTTTATTGTCTTAATTTTTTCATTATGAGAAGTAGCAACAAAGTTACTTTTTAATGCCTCAGAAAGTGGAGAGGGAATAAAAACTTGTTTTTCAAACTCAGTTTGTTCTTTCATCAATTCCAAATCTGACACTTTGTATTCTCCTATGAAAGTAGGATTAAAATCCAGCGTTCCCCAATCATCTTCCATCAAGGAGGAAGATGGGATCTCATCTTGTTTAACCTTAGGTCGTTGTTCAAGTTTTTAAGTTGACTGTATAGGCTCCAGAACCTTAGCATATTCTATGTTTAAACAGGGATTTGGTCCATCATTTGCATGTAATGTGTACATTAGGTTGTTTTATATGAACCTAACCTTGCGATGAAGAGTAGAAGGAACTGCATGCATAGTATGTAACCAAGGTCTTCCTAATAAAAGGTTATAATTGAGTGGTCTTGGCATAACATGGATAGGAGTGTGAAGAAGCATGGGACCAAATTTAATAGGTAATGTAATAATACCCAAATTTTTCTTTGCAATATTATCAAATCCACGAATAGGAATATTGTCAGGTTGAATAGTTGTAAGATCATCTTTAATTGCCTTAAGCATATCCATGCTACAAACATTAAGCCCATATCCATTATAAATCAATGTTCTGTGAATGATACTCTGATTAATAGAAACAACAACCATAAGAGCATCATATTGATTCTGCACCTCAATAGTAGGTAAATCTTTGTCATAAAATACAATAGGAGGTATAGAAGGCATAGTATGCATGCAATCCAAAAATGAATTAATGTTCTCTTGATTAGGAGGCATGGCAGGGAGAGTAGATAAGGCCTTTTGCAATGCCTCATGATATGTAGGGGAAGTTTGAAGTAATTCCCATAAAGATATCTTAGAGGGAGTAGTGCATAATTGTTCCACTAAGTCATATTCCTTAAAGGAAGAAGGTAACCTAGGTGCTTGAGGAAGCACAGGTTGAGAAGGAGGTAAAGTCGCTGGCACAGTAGGTTGAGGATTATTTCATGTGCGATAAGCATGCAAAATAGAATCCATGTTATTAAAGAAATCCAAGGGATCTCTGGGTTTTCCCTTAATAGTTATTTGAGGACATAATTTTACTGTCATCAAAGGTTTGGGAAATAATGTTTTAGGTGTCTCGATGTTGCAAATATAGGAATATGAAGGTAACCATGCATACACTCTATGGTAAAATTCAATTGAAGAGGTTGTGGAGGAGGATGAAATAGGAATGGGATCCCTGGGGATCTCATTCGAGCCATTTGCATTCTCACTTCCATGTACCTCATTAAGGGATCTATCCTTTTGTAGAACAAAATCCTCATAAAAGTATTCAAAACAAAAGTCATACATGTTGAAACACTACAAACATGAAAAATGTAAATGTTTTTGTATTTTTAAAGTAATTTTGCAATTTTTATGGATTTTGTCATATAAATGTAAAAGCATAAAAGAAAGTCTACTTGTATATGCATGCAAAATATAATATGAAATGTAAATCTAACACCAATTAAAAAGAAAGAGTTGTCTATCACGGGTTCACCAAAATGTAAGGTATAAAATTTTGGCACAAGAAGGATTCCCTAAATAAAATTTATGTAATATAGTAAAGCGAGATCCTAAGGCCAAATTTATGTTTTCTTACACTTAATTATTATGATAAAATAGCTTGAGGAACACATAAGAAATAAATGGACAAGATACCTACCTAATAACATAGGAGATCTGGAAAAACTCATTTTCTAAAGTTTGTATTGAGTTTATGGAAAATCTGACAGTTGATGCTAAACCAGAATGTAGAGATGAACAAAACCCAGAAATATTTTTTTGTTCCGATATCATCTTATGAAAAAGGTTGACCTTGACCCCTAAATGTCAACCTTGACCCAATAATGTCAACCCTAACCTGGATAGGTCTGAAAGTGACTTTTTTCATGGATCCTGAAAGTTTGCTGAAAAGGGTATCTAGATCTAGGCTCAAATCCACTGTTCTGTACCTGTAACTCTAAAAAATAGCACCTTATCTAAAAAAGGGATTTTGGGGTGGCTATATAGGTTTTTTCCTTAGTAAAACCCCCATTTTGGTGATCTCCACCTCCATGAATAGCCGAATATAGAATGTAATGTGTGTGTGTACTGATCTCTTAAAGAGAGTTTTATAAACATGCACTATCAAGATCTAATCTTCTAGATTAACAACCCTAACATAACATGAAAATGAGAAAGCAATGCATAGATTTGAATATGACAAAGAAAGCATACAATCCCCCAAGGCTAAAGTATTCCTATCAACTCACAATCCGTAATTGCTACCCTATGGTAATGTCCTTTGAATGCTTGAATGTTGAAAATAGTAGATCTAAAGAGAGAGCCTCCTTGCTTCAATGAAGATCCACCATAGATTATCCTCCAAAATGCTTGATAAAATATGATGATATGTCCACCTAGCTTGTCCTTCTATATCATCCTCTTGCTTGTTTGCATCATTTCATCATGTCATCTCCCGATTTTGTCTCATGATCAAATGAACGCAAAAGAGAGTGTTTATATAGAGATTTCAACATAGGCCTCCTAGGGAAATGCAAGGGATCCAAATTCAAATTTCACCTTGAATCATGATCCAATCACATTTTCCAACTAAGGAGAAAACATATTAATTCAAACATTAGAGAAAACACTTCCGCCTCCGAACTTGGGGACCTATTTTATGTTCCGGACCCCAATAAGCTCTAGATTTGAAATAGGGACCACCACCTAGAAAAGGTATATTCCAACCTCGACCCTGACCTAGGTCAGGGTCAACCTTGACCCTGACCTAATATTTTAGGCAGGTCTCCAGGAAGTTGAAGAAATATTTCCAGATCATCTGGGGACCTAGAAAGGTAGGGGAATGTGCCAGAGTGTTTAAGAAGGCCTAGAGGCCTAAAGAGAGTAGGATGAGGCCCAGGGGGACCAATACATAGATCCTACCTAGATAGAAGAGCCATGCAGAGAGAAATATAGGAAAATCCATAAGATCCTAACCCTAACTTCATCTATACATGTATAATCAAGCACAGATGCTAATCTAATAGGCCAATCATACTAAATTAGGGTGCTAAGTCTATCAAAATGGACGTGCTTCCATTTTAAGATAATACAGTATCTTTCTGGAACCATAAACTTCTCATCAATTTCTACATGTGTACTTTCAATTATCTTTTTCAATCTCAAATTGAAACATCTATATGCTTTTCTTTTTGTAGAGTAACCAAGGAAAATACCTTCATCACTTCTAGCATCAAACTTACCAACACCATCATCTCTCTTGATGTAGCACTTTCTGCCAAATATTTTGAAATATTTTATTGTAGGTATACTTCCAAACCAAAGTTCAATGAGTTCTATTGATAGTATAGAATGATGTGTTCACTGCATCTCTCCAATAGGTGTGCACAACTTTTCCTTCAATCATCATAGTGCGCATTGTATCAAGTATTATTTTGTTCCTCCTTTCTGCTATCCCATTCTGCTGAGGGGTTCTAGGTGCACTCAACTGTCTTTTTATTCCATGTTCTTCACAGTAGTCATAAAACTGATTAGAGGTGAAATCTCCTCCTCTATCTGATCTCAAACATTTTAGTTTTAATCCGGATTCATTCTCAACCTTAGCTTTGAGTATTTTGAGCTTTTCAAAAGCTTCAAATTTCTCCCTTAAGAATGCAACCCACATAATCCTAGAAAAATCATCAACACACAAAATGAAATACCATACTTCGTAATATGATCTTGTTTGGGTAGGACCACACAAATCTGTATGCACTAGGTCCAATTTGTTCTCAGCTGAGTTCTTCTTGCTTCTAAAGGAACTCCTTACATGCTTTCCCATAATAGATTCCCTACATATAGTATCAACATGTCTTGCAATACTAGGAAGGTCTCTGACTGCCTTAACATTGCTAATCTTTACTATATTATCAAAATTGATATCACAAAGTCTCTTGTGCCGTAACCAACTATCATCCACATTTGCAAAAAAATAACTTACATCAGAATTAAGATGAAAAACATTACCTTTTGTTTTGGATCCTGATGCAATCATTTCTCCGTCCTTGTTAATGATGCACTTGTTGTCTTTGAACTCCAAATGATAGCCTTTGTCAAGTAGCTGTCCAATACTCAGTAAGTTATGATGTAATCCATCAACATATAGAACATCATCTATCTTTTTATTTCCATCCAAAGTTGTAGAACCTTTGCCTATGATAGGTTTAGGATTGTTATCTACAAATCTAACCATACCACCTTTGTATTTGTCTAGATGAACAAATCTATCTTTGTCACCTGTCATATGATGAGAGCATCCATTGTCAATGATCCAATCAGTTCTAATGTCTGCTGTGGAAATTAGGGCTAGCTCTTTTTCTTCCTTTTCATCTGCAATGTGCATTTCCTCAAGAAACCTTTCCATGTCTCTAAGGGCAACGAATCTAATTTCATCTTCTCCTAAATCTTCATCGGTTACACCTTCTTCAACATGATAACATTCCTTCTTATATTTGGGTTTGTAATCAGATCTAAACTTCTTGACTCTTGTGGGACACTTAGATGCAAAGTGACCAATCTTGTTACATGAAAAACATTTGAATGGAAGTTGTCCTTCATATTTTCATTTTCCTTTCTTTTCTCTTCTAGCAATCATAGCAATGATTTCTTCAAGTTCTTCATCAACTTCTTCTTTCGCAATATGACTGGAGATGTGTAAGGATTTCTTACCATGGACTGAGGCTTTCAAAGTTGTTTCACTTTTAGGTTCAGTCTTCATTCTTGATATCTCAAATGTAGAGATTTTTCTGATCAAAGTCTCTCTCTTGAAGTCTTGTGAGAATTGCATGGTTTCCTCTAGAATACTGATCTTGTTTTCATAGTCTGATGTTAAAGTGGTTAGCAACTTGTCCATTATATCTTCTTCTGATATTTCTCCACCATTGTTTCTGATTCCAGAGACTGATTCATTTATTCTTTGATTGTAGGCTCTAATGTTCTCTTCAGGTAACATCTCAAGACTGTTGTATTTCTTTTTCCATGTCTTCTTGTGTGCATTCTTTTCTTGAATATCTCCTTCAAAAATATCTTCTAAACACTTCCATATGGTATATGCTCTGTCAATTTTCTTGATCTCAAAAGATTCACTGTCAGATAAGGCACTGATTAGGGCTCCTTTGGCAATTGCATTATTGGTAAATGTTTCCTTTTGTCTATTAGTAGCATCATCCTTTGCAAGGTCTTTCAGAGATGGAATTACATCTTCTTGTGGGGAAATTTCAAAGATCTCAAATCCAACACATTGTAGATGTGTTATCATTTTGTTTTTCCAATCCAGATAATTTTCTCCATTGAACTTAGGGCTTTCTTTTCTAAAGTAAGACATCTGATCTACCTTAAGATGTTAGGCTTCTTCTCCAAGGCACTTGGCTTCGATACCAATTGTTAGAATAGTCCCAAAGGATAACTAAGAGGGGGGGTGAATTAGTTATTAGTAAATTTAGTTCTTTTACTTCCTTAACTTCATAATACAACAAAATAAATGCTTAATCAGATATAACAGTACACAACACACAATTTGATTATGGGGAAACCAAATGGTAAAAACCCCGATGGGAATTAGCACCCATAATAAACTATACTTGTTTTTACTAATCCCTGTTAGAAGATATCTCAACCCTATTAGGAGTTATACTTTATAATGCAATAAGTATAGTGACCTGGTTAAGGGTTAGACCCTGTTAGGAGTCTTTTACAAATAACCCTGTTAGGGGTGGTGGACTCACCATCCAAAATCTCACTGCTTGATGCTGAAGGCTACAACCTTCTGTATAATAGATATGCACTATATCTTATGATGAACTGTATAATAGATATGCACTATATCTTGATGAATGAACCACATCTTATATTCTACTATGTACATCTTCTGTCTCTTTTCGTATCGTTCACACTTAGCGCATCATAATTGAACTACTATAAGTATCTTCTCCAAATTAGAGGGTCATGTCATCTCTTAGAAACACTTCAACAACATCTTAGTCAGATTAACTAAGCACGCAAACAATATTAAGTCTGTGCAAGTCAAATTGAACAGACGCGATGCTTCACTGAGTCAGCTTCACCAAATCAACTCAAAGAACATGATCTTGATGTGATATGATAGGAACATTTAACCAAAGATAGTTAACTCATAACTAACCATGAATATACGCACGCATATCATGAAGATAGGTGCAACTCAAGAAACACATTATATACGTCGGCCCTAAACAGTTACAGTTCCAAAATTGTAACTGTCAATAAAAGAATTGCATAACTTTACGTAAACATCATATCTAGGTCTATGTGTATGAACATAACATAATAAACATGTAAAAAACATATATCTATCCATGCAGGTCTTCACATAATCAATCTGATAAGTACATACAGAATTACTACTGTGTATTATATGTTGTCATCAATGACAAACATACAATCAATCAACTGCTCAGAATCAAATCTCCAACACCTTTCCTTTGAAACATTTGATATTGTTGGGGAAAATTTTAAGGTATCTAGATAAACTAGAACTCCTCACATGATTGAGGAAAATGATGATGACAACATGGATTGTTTCTTAGATACTGACATTAGATCTTTCCATGTCCAAGATGGGAAGGTTGAAGGGGAAAGTTAGCATATGTTATTATCTGAGCAGAGGGATAGCCTGAAAGACAACAATGATTTGTGGAAAATATACTTTCATGGTTAAAGCTCAAAATAAGGAGCTGGTGTAGGAGTGTTTTTAATAGCTCCTAGTTGTAAGAACTTCAAGTTCTCATTCACTTTGATGTTCATATGTACTTATAATATTACAGAGTATGAGGTTCTACTAATTGGATTAAGGTTGGCTTCAAGACACATCTAAAAAGTGTAAGAGTAATTGGTGATTCCGAGTTCGTAATCTCTTAATAAGGTATAAATATGCTTCATAGAATTAAATATTAAAGCATTATAGAAATGTTGTTTGGGATTAATTTGAAAACTTTGATGCTTCTTTCATTGATTGGATGGACATAGGTCAAAACAAAATGGAATATTTTCTATCCAATATTGCATTAAAACCATAAGATATCACTTTTGTAGGAATAGATAGGATAAAGTTAAATCTAGGCCATCCATCCTAGACAATATTGAGAATTGGAAGGTATCTGAAGATGATTTGGATATCGTGAGATTATTGAATTGTGAATCAGACTTTGGGAATAAAGAGAAGGATTTTAGTGGGTATGTAGAGACTATGGATGGTAGAGACACTCTTTTTTGTAAAGAGGTTGTTAAGATGAAGTCAAACAAGGTTCCCAAAGGATTGGTTGTGCTTGAGAAAGCCTTTGAGAATAAGGACAAGATTCTTCTACAAGGGCTATGAACAAGCCTTAGGACTTGGAAGAAGTGAACTTAGGGATAGATGAAGCTCCAAAGAAGGTATGTATTGGTAAAAAACTATCTCCTTAAAATAGAGGGTTATTAGTTGAGCTTCTTAGAAAGTATAGGCATGTCTTTGCATGGTCTTATTATGATTTGAATGCATACAAAGAAGATCTCTTTCCAACATGAGATTCCTTTTAGGGAAGGTAAAAAGCCTTTCAAATAGATATTAAGACCTATCAATCTGACCCTAGTACCCAAGATTCAAGATGAATTGAAGAAGATGAGGGATGCACGAATAATCAAGCCAATAAGATATTCCACATGGGCATCAAATGTGGTACCGGTAAGAAAGAAAAATGATGATATTAGACTTTGTGTAGACTTCAGGAACTTGAACATCAATTCATTAAATAACAACTATGGGTTACCTAACATGGAAGCTATGCTACAAAGAGTCACTAGATCAGAATTGATGTCTATGTTGGATGGATTTTTAGGGTACAATTAGGTCATGGTCAATGAATCAGAGTAGTTCAAGACTGCATTCACCACACCATGGTGCACTTATGTGTATGTCAAAATGTCTTTTGACTTGACAAATGCTAGAGCAACATTTCAAAGAGCCATGGATGTGGCATTTACAGATTTTATAAATTAATTTCTAGTAGTATACCAAGATGACCTTACTGTCTATTCAACAAAAGAGGAATAACATTGTGGTCATCTTGAGAGAATTTTTATAAGAGCATTGAAATTTGTTGTTTCCTTTAATCCAAAGAAGTGTGTATTTGTGGTGACTTAGGGAAATATTTTTTTGGCACATTGTGTCTAAAGATGGAGTAAGAATTGATCCTAAAAAGGTAGATGCAATTGACAGATCCCTCAACCCAAGAATGTCAGGGGAATTCAATATTTCTTTGGATAGGTAAATTTCTTCAGGAGATTTATTACTATCTTTGCAGAAACAAACATTCCAATTTCAAGAATGATGAAGAAAGGAGCCAAGGTAGAATTTTATCAAGAAGAATGCAAGGCTTTTTAGATATCAAGTAGGCTATCAATGATAATATATTCCTAAGAACAACATAGTTTGGTAAGCCTTTACAACTATTCTCCTTTGCTTCATATATTACGGTTGCTGCAGTATTATTACAAAAGAATTTAGAGGGCTTTGAGAAACCAATTTCCTTTTTTAGTCACTTTTTACGAGCAAAAAAGTTGAAATATGATATCATGGAGAAGAAAGATTATGCTCTGGTCAAAGCTATTAAAGATTTTAGATGTTATTTGGTAGGAGCGATTATGGTTTCTTATGTGCCCAGTCTTGTTGTAAAAGATATTTTAGTCCAGCAAGTAGTTTCAGGGAAAATGGATAAACACGGTCCAAGAATTTAATATTGATATTCATATCACAAAATTTGTTAGAGGCCTAGGACATGGAAAAATTAAGGCTCAGAGAAATATGGATGCAAATCATATAGATGTGCTAGAAGAAAATCAAAGCCCTTATATTTTTGATATGCATTGCTATGAATGGTATAAGGATATTGTTGGGTAGTTGCAGAAGATGATAGTACCCCCTGACATGGATGAAAATTGGAAAAGAACAGTCAAGTTGCATACTATAAAATATGCTATAATTCAAGGTCAATTGTGGTGGACGACAAATGAAGGATTATTGCTCAAATGTGTATATTTTGAAAAATATAAAACCTTGTTGGAGTAGAGGCATAATGGTGCATGTGGAGATCATTATATAGATAAGGCTACTGCACACAAGATTATAAGATTTACATTTTGGTAGCCAACCATTTTCAAGGATGGCCACATATATATTAAGAAATGTGATGCTTGTGAAAGATTTGCAGGTAAGCTTAAATCTAGTGGGAATTTTCCCTTGAAGCCTATTACATTTGATGCACTTGTTCAAAAATTGGGAATGGATTTCATTAGTGAGATCTTAAACAATTCTAGTGGGGGTCATTCATGGATCTTAGTATGAATTTATTATTTTACCAAGTGGGTTGAGGCAATCCCCACTAAAAGAGATACTAGTAAGGTTGTGATTGATTTCATGTTGCAAAATATCTTAACTAGATTTGGTTGTCCAAAGACTATAGTGGTAGACAATACAACGTATTTCAGGTCAGTTCTAAGAATTGAATATTTTCTACTAGTAGTATGGGATCCAAGTCTCTTACTCATCCCTATATCATCCACAAGGGAATGGCCGGCTGAACCAAGTAATAAAAGTCTAATTAAGATAATGAAAAGAGTGCTGAAAATGAATAAGAAAGCTTGGGATTCAAAGTTGCAGCTTGCACTGTCGACTCATAGAGTGACACTGAAGAAGGCCATTAGTTGTGCAGATTTTGATTTGGTATATGGTATTCATGCTAGGTTATCTCAAAACAACTTTTTGTAGACGTAAAAATTTCTCCAGGAATATGATAATTACTTAGATAATGAAATGAGAATGAGAGTGTATGATTTGATACAGCTAGATGAATCAAGGAGGGAATCACATGACATAAATGTTAAGTTACAATTGCAATATAAGAACTTGTTTGATAAGAGAACTACTCATAGAGGTTTTGAAGATGATGATTTGGTCTTGATGTGGAATGCCAGACTTGAAGACAAAGGAAAACATGGTAAGTTTGATCCTATCTCGCTTGGACCATATATAATTGATAGAAAATGGGGTTTAGATTCTTACAATTTCAAAGATTTGGCTGGAAATACTCTAGATCTGCCATTTCATGGACAGTTTCTTAAGTTCTACTTCTCTTCAAGTCTCAAATCCATGAACAATAGGTTGTAAATAGGTTTTTTGTAGTTTAGGGGGGTGTGTTTTAGGTTAGTTTATTTCTGGTTGGTGGTCTGCTTATCTCAGAATTTCTGAATTCTTGTGATTCCTGCAAGAGGCATACCTCCCCATTCATAGCCATTGTTAACCTTTTATTCAAAATTTTATGGTCCCATGCCTTTCCCTCTGGTCTCTGCAAATTATTTTAGGTGTCTGGCCTAATTCCTAGGTCTTGTTGAGTCAATTTAAATTAAAAACCCCAAACCCTCATAGACATGTTATAAATTGAAGTTACCTTTTCACTTCACTTAAAATCCTTTTACCCATGTGCTTTATATGTGTTATGTCTAAGCAAGGCCACTTTATCACTTAGACCTTTAATATTTCATTTATCCTAAGTCAGGTGGGGCTTCATTATTAAACTTTTCCATAGTTTTCATGTCCCTGAGTCACTTAACTACCTTTTACATATGTCAAGCAAGTTGAAGTTAATCCTATGTTGGGCGCTATCCCTTCATGGAAAAGATGAGCCCTTTTAACAATCAAGGCATTGTGCCTGCTTGACATGTGTTAGCCTGATCAACACAGGTCATGGGATAGAGGTTCCAGGTGGTGTGTCATCACTCACTCGCACATGATGGCAGCAATTAGTAGGTTGACTAGAGAGTGTGTGACTGGTGGTTATCGTGAGGTCACTATGGTTAAGGAAGGTAACACTTAATGCTGGTGAGTGTGCAACTAACTAATGGTGGTTAGGGTCACTCACTCATGTAGGTTAGTGGCGGTTAGAGAAATGGGTTGTGAGTGTGTGAAAACTTGCCACGTGGAGCTAGGATGATGATGAAGGTGATCAATGGTGGTCATTCACTCATGAGGTAAAAGGTAATTTTCTTTCAAGGGTCGTGAGTGCGCGATGTGTTCTAGCATGTCTTGATCAACATTGAGTGAAGGAATTAAAAGTAAAGCAGATCTAAGATGATCAAAGTTTTTTGTTGACTGACGAGGAAAACAAAGGATTCATAGATTGTGTTGCGAGTGTGTGACAACATGCCATGTGTCCTATCTAATTTTGTGGGACCTGCATTTACAAATCCATGTGTAAGGTAAAGGAAGTCCAAGTTAATGAGATTGTACTGTAGGCGTAAAGCCTTATGGAAAAGCTTCTTGACATCTAGTCTTCAAAGCATCGTTCCTGCATGCTGCATCAAAGAATATGATCAGGGCCTAGGTAACTTAAATTTCATCCACGGTTTTATTTTAAAGGTGGACAAAGGGCTTGATCTCAGCTGTGGATATGGGTTTTGAACTAGGGACTAACCATTGTAATGGATTTTCAAATTTTCAAATGTGTTTATGAGGGTTTATAGTCATGGTTGTGTGTTACAGACTTGCCTGGGAGTAGCTCGAGGTTTCTTGTCCTTTCATCAAATTTAATGGCACTGTTTGAGTGGATGGGATGTTCTCTATAGGCATGGTAGCTTTTAATGCAGCATGGTGTTCTTATATGTTTGTGGTCTACTTCCTATTTTGGGGTTTCTTTATCCCATATTGTGATTGTTCTGCATTTATTTGATTGGTTGTTTCTCGCATCTTAGTGGTTGTGCCTCGAATTAGGTCTTTTTGTGATGTTTTTGAGAAAGATCAATAGGAAGTGAAGGATTGTATTAATTACTAAAAAGGATAGTTTCTCTGTAACCCTCTTCTAAGGTTTTCCTTTTCCTATAAGTCTCCATCCTTCTCTCTTTGTTAGGAGTTCCAGAATTTTTGACCCTAAGTGTTGGCTCAGAATTTTAGTTCCAAGGATATAGTAGGTTTATTTTAGATTGTATTTCATGATAATATAGATAGATTCTTTGATATTTTACAAGTTATTGAATGATGTAGTCATTTAGGCATATTATTATAGATATTTACTCATTATACTTAATATAATTGTCTATCTTTCAAGTCTCTCTTTGGTGTTCTTTTTATGAGTTTGGAATCTTCTAGTTCATTACATAGAGTTATCTATGTATATGTTTAATTCCATAGTTCTGATCTAGGATCAGATTAAATACACTTTAGATATAACATATATTCATTTGATGTATCTACATAAGGATTTTATAAGTAAGTGTATGATCTAAGATTCTCGTGTTTATGGTTCTAAGTCTTTTCCAATAGGTTGCCTTCTTTTTCAGTATTTGCATTGAAGAGTTGCCAATTAGATAAGGCACTGATCAAGAAATATTTTACTCTTTGTTGATGCATGTATGATAGAGTTTGGCTATGTTCTTCCTTTTAAACATCAAAACCATATCAAATTTCCCTATTATTTGTGTTTGTTTTTCATTGTCCCATATGATAATGGAGAGTTAATCAGTGTTTGGTTAGCACTTAGCACTTTCTTATCACAATTTTAAGTTAAAATCCAGAGTAATAGGGAGTTGTATAGAGAATATCTATCTAAATTAGGTGTACCTACCTTTGTTTAATAGAGCCAAAAGTCAAGAGGGAAGTCTTGTCCCTACAGTTGGTCTAGTTACCTTGCAGAGCTCTTACACTTGGAACTAACTATTCCTAAGATATGTCTCACGGTATATTGGTATCTTTAATTAGCATAAACATTTTCAAACACCAAAAAATCCTCCTTGGGATGTTGAACTCTTGTTAGGACACCTATAAGAAGGATGCACATATTGGTGGCAATTATAGCACTGCATAGTGGATAAGTACGATCATCTTCCATGATTATTGTATCTTCCTCTTTAATTGTTTTTGGAGCCTCTTCCTCTATAATAACCACTTCTTGAACTATTTGACTCTCCTTGATTATCAGTGAGTTTGGACTCACTCTGATTTCTTTCTCCAAAGTTTCTTCCTCCAAAACTTCCCCTTTTTCCTCTACCATCTCTTCCTCTACCTCTGCCTCTACTGCTTGAATCATGTTTCATTTTAAGCTTCTCGTCTACCTTGAGAGCTAGTTTATAGCATTGATGTACAATGTTGACTTAAGAGGATAATTTCCTCTTGGATATTATACCTTATATCATTCAAATATCTACCCAATTTTTATGCTCTCCTCCTCCATTACATATGACCTCAAACATAACTTGTGAAACTCTTCAATATAGAATTTTGTGAAACATAACTTCTAGGTCTTTCTGTCTAAAATTTTGTCTTTTCTTGTGCAACTACACCTTATAATCATCTGGAAGATAAGTTTCTCTAACTCTGGCCACGATGTCTTTCTAACTAGTTATAGGATTATTCCCTTCTTTGAGTCTTTCATCCTGAATAAACTTCCACCAAGTGAGAGAAGTCTCCCTGAATCTTGTCTCGGCTACTCTTAATTTTTTAGCCTATATCACACTATTACATTTAGAGTGATTTTTGAGTCCTATTCACTCCATGACCACTTCATGTTCCATATGGACAATAAATATAGGAACACCTTCTAATGACTTTCCACTCATAGATTTTAGAGCTTTCAATAATGTCTCTTCTTGAAGCACAGGGCCAGGTTCTAGTATTGTGTCTTCTTCGGCCACTAGCTTACCTTTCCCTTCATTTTCTCTCACTAATTCACTAACTACTAGAGTCCTAAGTTTCCCTTCTTCCAGCTTAGTTTCCATGTTGGATAAATTTTCTCTCTTGAGTATACTATCCTCTATCTTCTCTTCTACATCCTTTTCTAGGTTAGCATTAATCACTATTTTGGATGAATCCACTGATTCTAGTGAAGATAGCATCCAAAATTCACAAGCCCGATCTTTTGGCTCTGATAGCAATCTGACAGAGATAGTTCTTCTAACTCTAGATTTAGCTTGAATCTATTCTAAATTCCCTTTCCTAGACCTCTTCGGGATCTCACAACCCTAAAAGTTAAGGTAAGTCACCAATAACTTCACCCTCTGATTCAAGATCGTGTCGATCAATAAGTATTCTCAATGATCACTTAGTCCACAAGGGTGGATACTACCTACCTATGGAAAAACACTCACAACACTTTCCAATGTTGAATTACAAATTCTTTATGTCATTTTAGGACATTCTTGAAGGTTTGAAACCCACAAACATCCATTCATACACCAAGCTCCTACAATCTAGGATTTGGGCTAAAGACTGCTTGTAGCCCTATTTGGCTCAAATTGTTTAATATTTCACAAAATATCTAAAGGACCCCCAAATATAGTTTAGGATTCTGATACCCTTTTCCAAAGAATTAAATATTTTCAAGGTGTGGATTCTTGAAGTCATCTGTACAACCCCTAAAACCTCTTAGGGACATTGTCCTTAAAAGTAGGGCTAATAGGCCTTTGTTCTATACTTTCTGTCATTTCTCATTGAATTATTCTCTCCCACTGCAGTCATTGCATAGAGGGTTGTATCATCTCTCTCTTAGCACTCTCCAACCACTGGATTGTCTCTACCAATCCAACTCTGCAAGGTTTTTTACTAATGTCTCTCTTTTTCCCTAGTCAGGCTATTGCCAAGCTCGCCTAGGGAAAGAGATCAAAATTCAACCTTAGATATTATAGTAAAAAAACCAAAAAGAAATGTATTTATAGAGGCTCCCCAGCTTTCCTTCTAAGATAATTTTGTTTTCCATGTATTTAAAGACCACGAGGAGCCATTGTCTATGTATAGTTGAGAATTGGACCTGAGAACTACAACTTGAAACAAAATTTAAAAGAAGCTACAAATTAGAAACTTTTGAACAAAATCTTTCCACAAAATACTCTTAGACAAATGTGAGAGCCTAATTACAATGGAAAATACAATGATTCAATCCATTAACAAGCTTTTCTAATTCAAAAAGCTCAAAACTAATTACAGTCTCAGTCTACAACTTCACATTCAAGGTAACTGTCAACAAAATAGCATCAAACCTTGATGTGTTTCCATGGTCCAGTTCTTAAATAGTCTTCCCTTGCTCACACCACCTGATCCAACTGACTTATTTGTCCATTTAGGAAAAAAAATAACTTTTTGGACATTACCAAGAAAGTTTTAAAGTTGCAAAATTGCATAAATGTTGCATGAGCAACTTTTCAACTTTTCTTGCAATTTGAATTTTCCTTGCTTTTATTGCCTTGGTTGGATTACAAGAGGCCTAAAACCAGATTATAAAACAAAAAATAATTTTAAAACAGCCTCTTAAGCAAATTGGATGTTCATTCAATATTTTGACCCATTTTTGTCTTTCAGGACATTACAAAGGGTGAAAAATGAAAATACTTACAAAAATAAACTTTATCAACCCTTATTTAATCCAAAATATTCCTAAACCTTCCTAATTTATCTAAGCAACTAGCAAAGTACACAACAAAAAAAAAGAAGGGCTTTTAACCCTAGGTTCTCCTGCACCATTTCCCCCATTCATGAGATTGGTCTACTCCTGCATCCGCTTACAAGGAAGCATTAGTCATCTTCATTTTCATAATCTTGTAAATTATAACTTATCCTCTACATCATTAAATATTATAGATATTCATCAATAAAATACCCATGTTAATATTATTGAGTAAAATATTTGTGCAAGGGCACCAATAGATTAATTAATTTGATCATATTTTCTAAAGTCCAATATTATCATGTTGAAAATAAGGAAATTAAAAATCATGCCATTATTTATATATATTTAATAGCAAAATCTTGCAAAATTAATAATTTTGCGAGATTTTCCAAATGCAATTGGGAATCTTGGGCAATTGAAGAGTCCTTGTAACCGAGTCATTTGTAACCGCTCAAAATTATTATAGAAGACATAAATGGGAGAAGATGAAGGACACAACACAGGGAAAGTAAGAATATATCTGATTAAGAATTACCCTATGGTTGTTGTCTATACAAGTATGACAGACCAGAATTACCCTCTGGCTATTGTTTGTAGTAGTACGACTACCTACCAACTATCAACATAAACATTATTGTGGGTAAACCATAAAATATTAATAAAGTTTATTTTACTCCAACACCCACTCTTACGTACAAATTAGGGAGATTATTATGCAATATCATACGTATTATGGGTCCCGATAAGTAGGCCATGTAAGATACCCATGTAATTTTAATATAATACTAGTATGAATAATTGTTGGGTCTGTCTCCTTAAATTTTGTATAGTAGCTTATGAATCCTATATAATAATGCACCCACACCCTATTAATAAATAAGCTAAGATTATTTTTTTCCATATCATTTGATATTGAAAGGTTAGCAAAGACAAAATGGGCACGTGAGAATTATGCAGTAGATTTTAGGTGGACTCTCCAAGAATTCAATTAGCATAAAGGAACATGCTAATGGGCCAAGAAACATAGCATGCTAATGATCCGGTAAACACAAAGTAAGAGAATTGGGTTTCTATGGGCTCAAGTATAAGTTAGGGACATTTAGTGAATGTAGTCATGACTAGAAGTTCTATCATGACTAGAAAGTTAAGCATGTGAATAGAATGAGAAGCAATGCCGGTGGCATAGGCATAAATAGTTTCAAGACACCTCTACTTATCGTTGCATGAAGTTTCAGAATGTTTTTTTTTTTTTTAAAATATATAGAGATATGTGAACATGATGGGGAAGAGCATGTGCCTAGTATGTGTCTATTGAAATAGGTAGAAAGAATAGAACTCCACACTATGTGTGGATTTATTTTCATTTTAATGGTTTTTTTTCCTTATCCAAGTGCCCATAATAGAAAGAGAACGTTAGTTTTTTTGGTGTGTGTAAACCTACTACGCGATTTGCAACATTCGAGAAGTGAATGAGATTGATCAACATTTTGAGAGTCAAAAGAATGGTGATAACCATTATTTTATTTTAGTAGGGGGAGCATTAACATAACTTTGAAGGAACCATAATACACTTACATCATGTGGAGGAGTTTCAACATGAAAACCAATTGTGCAATGTAAAAGGAAGAACTACTAGCACTAATATATCTAGCCAAGTGGAGGCAAGTGATACAAGAAAGTATAATACTACTTGTGGGAATTTTCTACTCCATAGACACATGTAATTATGTATTGATGTGTATAATTATTTTTCCTCTCCAAATGCATTGAATTGAAGTTTTCCTGTACATTCCATGTCTGGGAAGAGAATTTTGGTTTCTTTAATATCAGATTTAGCACATACTTCTGCATTTGTTTAAAGAATGCCTAGGAAATAAGGTTTAGGTGGTTGGTGGAGGGACCCAATCAAAAATTTTATATTAGATCATTTTTTTCCTAATTATGAGTAGTATTATAATTAAATTTTTTCATACCACTTTGGTTGCATAAGAAGCTTTTGTGTGTGTGTGTAAAAGGACATTGAGATTGAAGAAAATTTTGATAAGATCAAGATAATATATTTTTTAAGATAAAAGTCTTTAAAACAAAAGTTTTAAATTTGTGATGGGGCTTGTTTGTTTGCAATGCTCATCTTAGAGATTAATGCACAATTGGAGACTTTCCTTATAGGTGTGTATAAAGTTTTTCTGATTTAAACTTCACTTACTTAGAAATAGATCCATTTATAATTTTTAAGAGCTTTCAAAATTGGCATCATATTGAAATTATATTGCTCGTTGGTCGAGTCATGAGTCGTGTAGATATTTTGGTTCTCAAATTAGACAAAAAGGCAATTTCTTCCTTCAAGTTAAATAGTCTACTTTCAAAAGGACATATTTGGAAATGGTTGCTAGAGGAGCTACCATGATATATTCTGATACTATTAGAGATTTAGGCTATTCAAGTGATTTTAGTTTTATATTTTAGTTAGAATGATATAGAATATTGGATGACGTGGTTTTCTAGATTTGGAACATTCCCTCACAAGGATGACTTTGAGAATGAGGCCTCCAAAGACTCAACTAAAAGGCTCAATGGGTACATTTTAATAGGTTCATTTATAGATTGGTGGCATTGGAGGATCGAGGAACTTTCATGATCTCAAGTTAGCTTCTTTCTTTGAGATGATGTTTTTGCATGAGAAGTATTTTTGGCTTTTTTTCTTTGTGTTCTTTGTTGATGCTAACAGATTTGTAGAATACATGTGTTGTGAATATTATGTTTTGGTAAAAGGTTTAGGGTTTGTAGAAGATCTTGACTATAGATGGATCTATATATAGCATGAGAATATGGTCAAGAATTATCACTCCTATGAGGGTTAGATAAAACATGATGTAGTCATGTGTGTGAGAAGCTCAATATGATTTTTTTAAAGAATAAAATGAGGTCTGTGATTCAAGATTTTGGGACTAAGACATCAAGGATTCACCTATGGGCACCACCTTTATGAGGGTTGGGGAGATAGCTTGATAGATTTCTAGTTTATTTTGAGTTAGTTATTCAAATAAATATCTACTCATAAACATCTATTCATATAATTTAATGAACAGATTTTTTAATGTATGACTTAAGAGGTGGTCCGTAGAGAAAGGTCAATTTGATTTTTTTTGAGAATAATGCATGGAGGTGGTTAATTTGGCATAATATTAGTATGCATAACTATTAGGTTTATGTAACTATTTATTGGTTTCTCATTACCCATTGTTTAGTTACTCATTAATATTGTATAAAAATGCACCCTCACCCTATCAATAAACTAACTAAGATTTTACTTTTTTGTTATCATCTATAGCTACACTGCAATGCAATCGAATCTCTCAGAAATGGAGAAAATTTCCATTCAAGTGAGAACATGAAGGATAGAGAATCCCTTGAAAAAAAGTTCAAGAAAATTGAAACACAAGAACATGAAGATCATCACTAAAGCAGGAAGAAGACTGATATGTTGTTGTAGCTAAAGAACCTCCTCCAAAACAAGATGATGATTAGGACAAAAAAGACAACAATCTATATGATTTCGACAAGTGAGACTACTAAAAAATGATTAGATGGAAACAAAGTCAATAACATCTATCAATAAAAATGTACAGATAGCACACAAATATGCACAAGTGACCTTGTCATTACTACTCAACCAATGAAAGTTTCATGAGTGATATCAAAATTACTACTCAAACAAAGGAAGTTGAAAGTAAAAGTATAATAGTTTGAAGAAGCATGATCAAATCAGAAGATTGCCTCCAAAAAAAGGAATGCAAGAGTGTCTCAAATCACTCAAAGTGAAATCGAAAAAACATTAGTACAAAAAGTAAAATATCACCCATAATGTTGACTAGGGAGAGACATGAGAGGTCCAATTAAACTATGTATCACTAAGCAATTTGTGAAGTAATTGATACAATTTCAGAAGTGAATAAATTAGAATATTTGTAACTTAAAGAAGGGTGTACACCAATCGAAACACATGCATGAGGGAAGAATACTAGATATCCTTTTGTTTTCATTGAAGGACACACACTTTACAAAGTTATGATTGGAAAATAGTTAGGGCACTACAGAACCCCCTATGGCACTTTATATAATACTGCGACTACAATAATATGACACAACATTTAATGCAAACTCACAAAAAAATTGATGAACAAGATGTAACACTGTCTTAATGTGTCTCCAAAATAAAGTTCTTACAAGATGCTGAAACTAGTCCACAAGGACAAAAAAAATGAATAATATAGCTACACCACTGAATAGTGTATTAAACTACCTTTCCCACAAGACCTCTTTTTCTACCAACATAAAATAGATGCCCACATTATGGTCATTTGAAGAAAAACCTCTAGTTAGGCTCCAAAGGTGAAAAAATGGCCATAATATAGCTACACCATTGAATAGTGTATTAAACTACAAGACCTCTTTTTCTAACAACATAAAATAGTTCCCCACATTATGGTCATTTAAAGAAAAATCTCTTTGTTAGAATCCAAAAGTGAAAAAATGGCCCAACCCCCTCAAGAACTTGGAGGATACAGTTTGTTCTTTCATAAGACCATTGAATCGACAGATCATTAAAAAAATGCCCCTTTGATTGGGGAGACGTTGATTGGGCTGATGGGATGACAACTCTACACTCCACCCGTTAATAATTTTAACCATAGGCCAAAAAAATTAAGATGATGCAGTCACACCATGAGTAAGAAACAGAACTAGAAGCCGACCAAGGAACCCATACATTAAATTCTAGCATAATATCTATAAGATGACTCGAGCTAAACAATAAATCTCAAAAAGTTTGATGCAGCCTTTTATACAAAGGGGAAATAAAGTCAACCTAGGAGCTATGTGGGACGGAAATAAAGTAGGTCCACTACTACAAATAGTCAAACAGGGTGGCATAGTAGCGTAGCTTCCCATTCAGTCTCTCATCCACTCCCCCATTCAGTTTCTCATCCACCCACCCCTTGTGATTCAATTCCTTCTCAACCACTACCATCATCTTGGGAAAAATCACCCTAATCATTTCTAGAAATTGATATCACCAGTTTGATTGCAGGGCACCAAATCAAATGTAAGGCCCATGAAATATGATGAACCAATTCGGCAAAAAAATTTACCTGCTGACAACAATAAAATGCAATACTAGAAACTCCATACAACTCAAATCTGTCAATAAAACCTTTTGGGCCTCATCCAACAGAATCATTTGGTATGAAAGATAGGACAATGAATTCGGGCTTAAATCTAATAAATATTAAGTTGAGTAATGAAAGGTGTGGCTGCAAAGGATTTTATCGTGCAAGGAGAAGGTCAACTTGACCAACCAAAAATAACAAACCAGTGATCAATAGGCATAATAAATGCAGAAGATTAGGTGTATTTTTAGTCAAAAGTTCATCTCTTTTAGATCAAAACGTCGAGTAGACATATTATTCCTAGATAAGAAATAATTGTATGCTACAAAAATATAAACACATCCTCTCTACATAAAACGGCCACTCTCAGGAAATAAGAAACTAATCATTAGTTTGAGTTGTACACCATAGTGACCGATCCACTTGAAAATAAGTTTTAGAAGGTAGAGCCTAACAAAGAAATCCATGGACTAGTAAAAAAACACTATTTCAATTTCATTTTAGCTATTGAATGTTGCACAAGCAATAATAATTCCAAGTAAATGAAATAGTTGATTGATGTAAAGATTGCAAGAGATAATAAGTGTGCAAAATCAGATGGGCAAGCCAATTTGATAACAATACACAATGTATGGACTACAAACCGATCAACCAAATGTCCCCAATAATAAAAGAAGATCTGGGAAGCCATTGGTGAACTACATAGAGCTTTGTGCACCAATAAAATAGTGGCAACAAAGAAAAAAATTGCATATCAAAAGTGCATATCAAACTACAGATGAAATTATGAAAGACCTCAAAGAAAAATGGGTGAAAACTCTCAAAATAGAAAGGAGGTTGCAAAAAGAAGATTTGAAACTATGTAGATGTTGATGTCTCCGCCCAATCCAAGAAGTCAATTTGCAAGCACAACTTAACACACGGGAGAACCATCAGAAAGGAGAAGCTATTTCACCAATAGAGAAAATATATAGAGGTGATTACAAAGGCTCTGCTTATAAAGGAAAGAGAAAAGGAGAGAAAACAAATGAGGTACAAAGCTAAGGTACAAATTTATGCCAACAATTGGTACACATATTAATCAGGATAAACATTATAAAATATTATTAATATTTCCCTAACTTCGTAGAAATAGGAAATGATGGCTAAGTTAAACTTAATCATGATGAATAAATGTTAACTTGCTCAAACATCCCCCTTGAGTGTGAATTAGAGAGATTATTACGCAATCTGATATACATTATGGTTCCCAACAACTAGGCCAAGTGTACACCTACAATGCAAAGGAAGAAATTCTCTCACAAATGGAGAAAATTTTTTAAAAAAAAATTGAAAGAGAGAACTCCTATCCAAATATGAGAACGTAAAGGACAAAGAGTCTTTGAAAATATGTCAATAAACAAGATCATAAAGATCATCTCTAAAGTATGAATTAGTTGTATACAGCTGCCACAAGAAGACTAATATTGTGCTCTATCTGAACAATCTCCTCTGAAACAAGATGATGATCAAGATCAATAAGAAAACAATCTATGTGAGTCCCCCAAATGATACTAATTGAACAATGATCAGATGAAAACATAGTCAAAACATATGGTAATAAAAATGCAGATGACATATGATTCACATGAGTGATATCATCATCACTGCTCAACTTATGCAAGTCACTGGAGTGATCTCATCATCAGTACTCAACCAAAGCAAGTTGAAAGTGAAGGTGTAATAGTCTTAAGAATCAAGATCAACTAAGGAGAATTCCTCCATAGAATGGAATGCAAGAGTGTCTCAACTCATTCCAAAAAAACCTGAGGAAGAAATAGTATGAATAGAATGATACCTTTTCATATCGTTGACTAGGAAGAGGCATGAAACATCCACTAAAACTGTGGGTCACGAAAAAATGTATGAAGAAGATGATACAACATCTGAGCTAATCAAATTGGAAGAAACTGGGTATCATAGATGGAAGGAGTGGGCGGAGCAGGAGGATTTTCAAATTTGGAAGTAGGCAGGAATCTGGACTTGCAGGCATTGGATGTTGCTACAGAAGCTCATGATGGTGGACCTCTAGCAGACCAAGAAAAGGAAGACACAACAAACAAGGATGGGGTCCCACCCGACAAATAGAAGGATGCAGGTAAAGAGGAGAGGGGACAAAGGGGAATCCCTTTGCACAGTCTGAGGCTCAACCTTGTGTCAAGGAAGATTCTGCCTGGCACCATCCTTGGTCAACTTTATTCTGGATCAACCCCACAGGCAAGTCTCTTTTCCTGGTTATAAAAGACCTATATAATAAGGAAAAGTTAAAGTATGCCATTTGTTTATCGGATGAACTGATCAACCATAATATTTCTACCATGTCTCTGACTTTTGTGGGCAAATTCATTGGGTCTAGGACAAATTTGATATAGTTAAATCTTTTGCCAAGAAAAAATGGAACCTAAAGGGCCAAGTTGAAATAAAAGCCATGGAAAAGGGTTTTTTTATCTTTTGAGATTTCTTGCCAGGAAGACAATGCCAATATTTTCTATTTTGGGGCATGGGCTATTCGAAAATCCTCTCTGGAAATGCAAAAGTAGACTCTCAATATGGATCTAAACCATTCCTTTTATATTCAAGCCCCGGTTTGGGTTAGGCTTCCTGAGCTCCCCCTGGAGTTTTGGTCCAAAGATGTCTTTGTTGGATTAGCAAGTTTCTTTGTAGAGCTTCTTTCGATTGACCCAGTGATGGTGGATAGGAGGCAGCTCACCTATGAAAGAGTTTTTATAGGGGTGTAAGAGGGGAAAGATATGCCAGAGGTCATAGAGATTCACTCTAAACTTGGAAAATAGTTACAAAAATTGGAATATGAAAGCGTGCCATTTTCTTTCTCTCGTTGCAAGAAAGTAGGGCATATGGCCAGAAAGTGCCAAAAAATTGCTATGGAAAAAAGCCAGGAAGGCCCAAAAGTCAGGAGGAAAAACAAAGGACCAGGTTCCTGATCTCCTTACTTTGGACAAACCCCAAATGGGCGCCCCAGGTACCCAAGTCTAGAAGAAAAAGAACCCATCCACTGCTCTCCCTATTTTGAGTAAACTAGGGGAAACAAAAGCAACCATCAAAGAGAAAATGGAGGATCTGATATAGTGTTCTGCTCTTGTCTTGGAGGGCATGGAGTTGTTTCCATTTGAGGAGGATGAACCTGTCTCGGAAGGTACCATAATGTTTGAACCCTTACAAGTGGAAAAAACCATGAAAGATCTGGACTATGGAGAAAGGACCCCAAGGGCACTCCTTTCTTTCGCCCCAAGATCCCCTGAACCTTCCTAGAAGTGGTGGAGTGATTCATAATTGCTTTGGCCAGGAAATTTCTACTGTTAGCCATCGACTAGGCACACAAACCAACCATTAAGTGGAAGCCAATGTGGCCCTCCACGCAGTGATTTTTTAGTGGCTAATATTCGCCAATTGGCTAATTTTTGAAATTTGAGAATCCAAATTTTGCTAACAATTCAAGATTTAAGGTGACCTAAATAGCCAAATTTTTACAAAATTTTATTTTAGAAAGATTTAAATCGCCACATAATTTATTTTATTAAAAATTTGAACTCAAACATTCACCTAGTATTTGATAGATGGTTAGAATCAATTCGCCTAAATTTTATCACTTAGTATAGAAATCTAAATTAATTCACCAATAATATATCATAACTATTAGTTATAGTAGGGTTGTGTCACCAATATTAGTTGTCATTATTGATTTAAAATATAATCTAGTGATCTTCATTATATTCCATGAGGCAAAAATGTTACTATCTTATTTGTAATGCTTATCAGGGCTAATATTTCCTTTGGATTGTTGATAAATCAATGACACAGAAGAAATATTGGGTCTCATTATAATAATAAAAATAATGATACATTTATCTCACACAATACAATGAGGATTATTTGATTATATTATAAATAAATGGTAGCAACTAGATACTATAAAGTTTCCTTAAACCCATCAAATATTTTCATAGTTAGCCTAATAATTTTCTATAAGAACTCTTTTTTCTTTAAATATAATTATTTTCCATTGCCATTAATGAAATTTTGGTTATTTCTTGAGATTCGCCAATATTTTATTCAAAAAATTTGTGATTAAAAAATATTCACCAATACAATTAATTTTTTCCCAAAAACTTGAGAGATTCACCAATTTGAATTAATTTTTTTAAAAATAAAATGAAAGATTCGTCAGGATTTTATATATTTTTCTAGAGGCGGGTTTCTTAAAGTTATCCCTTCCTACAGGTTACCAAATTAGCTCATTACTTGGCGATCAACATCCTATGGTTAGAAGGAGACTCATGCAATATTATTACCTATCTAAATATGCTTCATCCACTGTCGTGGACTATAGCCAAGATATTTGAAGAAACCCTTAACCTTTTGAATACCTTTGATAAGTTTCATATATCCCACGTGTATAGAGAAGCAAACTAGGTCGCTGACTAGTTTGCCAACTTGGCGGTGAAAAGTGACAGGAAGACTCATTGGCTCCATGGTGGAGACCTCCCACATGAAGCGTTGGATTTCATTGATTATGAGAGAATCTTGGGAAAGGATGGATTTATTCGCATTAATCATGATAGTTAATGCTTTGTATGACAATGACTTTCCCATAATTGGAAAGTACGAGACAAACTAGAAATGCATTGATAATAAGTCACATCCACACACTTATTGGGTTCCTAAGTGCATTGGAAAAACTTATCTTTCAAGGCACAAAAGAACAACTATCTGGAACAACTCGAAGAGAAAAGGTATTCTAAGTGGTAACTTTTTGTCTACGATTCAAATCTTTTTTCTTGCAATGGGAGGGGAAAGACATAGAAGGGAGCCATCTATAGACTATGAAAAGTGGAAGAGATGAACCAAGGTTTCACACTACCTCCAACAAGGTGGTATATCCACTTTCATTGGAAGGATTCATTATAGGAAGCCGTTGGTGATGAAAATGTTCAGGAAATGCTGGAATGAAGGCATCGTCGTGATTGAGGAAAGAAATTTTACGGTGACAAAGGAGGTCATCTCCATTTTCACTGGAATTCCTATTATTGGAAAGAAAGTTTTATGAATATTAAAAAATATCAGACTCTGCGATTAGCGATTTTGTGAGAAATGAGGAAGAGTAGAAAGCACATACCAAAGTCAAGACCTACTATCTTCTGAAGGGCTGAAAAGACTATGGAGATTTTTTTTGAGAGCCATCATCTATTACATCATGCTAGATACCAGGTTTGACAGGATTTGAACCTACCACTTTGTTATAATGAATAATTTTCACCATGGAATGCATATTTCTATAGCCTTTTACTTATATGCTTCAATAAATGAAAATATTAATGGGTTTACGGATAAGGCTATAGCTAACCCTGCTCTGCATGAAGGGATTTTATTGCTTGTTTATGAGTTTTTTAAACCCCAAATTCTAGGGAAGGAGATTGCTCAGAAAGAAGATATGGAGGTCTGTGGTTCTGACTACATCCCTTTAGAGACTAAAGATAGTTAAGGTCTACATTCCGAGGAGAAAGATGAGTATGAAACTAGGAAGTTGGAGGAACTCATCGATCCGGCTATGGTGGTGCTTAGTGACAATACCAAGGAATTTGAGCTGGCTTTCCTCAGTAATACTAGGAATAGTATGCTGGATAGCTATAGGAAAATTCAATGGCTATTTCATGAAGTTGAGGATCTCAAAAATAGGGTTAAAGGTACTAACAAAGCCAATGTCGATAGCAATATTGTTGAACAGATGAATATGAGCACCAAAGTCCAAAAATTGGAGGAAAAAATGATTACGATTGAATCTACCATAAAAATATTATAGAACAGAGCTATAATATCCTCAAAGCATCCAAAGAACACACAATGACTACTATCGATAAACTGGAGGAAAAATGCAAAGAGAATGATGTAGCCAACATGGGTGTGGAGAAAGAGCAAAAACCAGAATAGGGTCCTAGCAAGAGGACTAGAGCCAGTGCTAAGAAGAAAAAGGATAATGACATGGTGAATGATATCTAGAAGATCAAGGATTCTACTACCAATATGGAGCTTCTTGAGGCCAAGGTGGCCACCCTGATGGTCAAAATATCTTGAGTGTCCATGGTTTTTTCTTTAGCCCTATGCTTTTTGCTTCTTAGAAGCTTAGTATATTTTTTGTACCATTTATTTTGAGTTGACACATAACTTTGTTTCAGGTTTAAACAACCCTGTAAAACATGTTTTACTTAATCAAAAACATCTAAGCTAATTAAATTTCAATACTTTCAATTGGAAAAAGGTTGAGCACCAAACTACACACACATGAGGGAAGAATACGAGAGATCCTTATGTTTTCATCAAGGACCCTCACTTTACAAAGTTATGATTAGAAAACAACGAGAGACTTAGGAAACACCCTATGGAACTTTATATAATACTTCAATTACAATATTATGGTACAAAATTTTATGCAATTTCCCCAAAATCTCACAGACAAGAGGTGGGACTATGTCCCAATATTTGTACAAAACAAAGTGCTTACAAGATTTTCAAACTAATCCATGAGGAAAAAATAAGAAGATTGTACCTACAGTACTAGATAGTGAATGGAAATTCCATTTTTATGATACCTATTTCCCAACAATAGACAACAAATGCCCACATTATGGGAATTTTAAGAAAGAATACCAGTTAAGGCACAAAGGTGAAAAAATGACCCACCCCTCTTAAACACCCATGGGATAGGGTTTGGTCCTTCATGAGATCATCAAAAAATTGCCCCTTTTATTGAAAGGACATCAATAGGGCCAATGGAGTGTTGGCTCCACACTCCACCCCTTAATACTTGTAACCATAGGGTAAGGAAACACCCATGGGCTATGGTTTGGTCCTTCAGAAGATCATCAAAAAGTCCTCCCTTTGATTGAAAGGACATCAATAGGACCAATGGAGTGGTGGCTCCACACTACACCCCTTAATACTTGTAGCCATAGGCTAGAGAAATGAAAATGATTCAACCACATCATGGGTAGGAATCAAAATTATAAACTGATCAATGATTCCATAGATTAAGTTATAGTATCATCTCTATAAGCCAACTTGAGCCATGTGTCAACTCAAAATGTATCATTTATGCCCTTGTCTACAAGAGAAAAGGAAATTAACATACAAGCGATGTGGGATAGAAAACATGTGGGCCACTGCTCCAAACAGTCAAAATTGGAAGTATAGTAGTGCAAGTCCTCATTTGTTCTCTCATCTACCCACCCCTTGTCTTGATTCAATTCCTTCTCAATGACTGTCATTATCTTGACTGAAATCCCCCTCATCATTTGTACAAATTAATATAAAAGAATTAATGTGTTGCTTAATCTAATTCTACATAAGACAATTTATGACAAGAGAGCATGGGCCGCAAATATGAAATAGTGACATGTTTGATTGAAGGAAACCAAATCAAATGTAGTGCCCAATAAATGTGATGCACCAATTAAGCAAAAAAGAAACCTACTGACAATAACAAAATGTGTCGGTCGATAATAGAAACTGCATTCAACTCAAATCTGTCACAAAAGTTTCTTTGGCCTCCAACAACTAAATCCTCTAGTATGAAAGAGAGGAGGGCTCAAAATTAATGAAGATAAAATTGATTAATGAAAGGTATGGCTACAAAGGATTTAATCATGCAATGAGAAGGTCAATTTGACCAACCAACAATAACAAACCATTGATCAATGAAATAATGCTTGCCCAAGATTGGGTATATCAGTAGTCAAATGCTCACCTCTAGTAGATCAGAATGACCAATAGATATATTCTTTCTAGAGAAGGAGTACTAGTATGCTACCAAAAATACAAATACAGCCTCTCGAGATAAAACCATCTCTCTTCTGTATTAAGAAACCTCTCACCAGTTGTCCTTTGTCATCAAGTTCCCAATCCACTTGCAATAAAGTTTCAATAAAAGGTAGAGCTAGACTAACATATCCACGGGCTGGTAAACAAATCCACCATACTCCAAAAACATTTTGAAGCATCTTTCACCTATTGAATTTTTAGAGAGCAATAATAACCCTAGCTAAATAAAAAGGTTTGTCAATATAAAGCTTCCAAGATGTAATAAGTACACAAAATTAGATGTGTAAACTGATCTGATCCTAACCCATAATGAAGGGACTGCAAACCAATAAACCAAATACACCTAGTAACAAAGGTAGATCTAGAAAGACACTAATGATCTATAGAGCGCTTTGTGCACAAATGAAATGGTGTCAAAAAGGTGAAAAATCATATATCAAACTACAAATGAAATTACTAGGGAGGTCAAAGAATAATAAATAACGACTCTGGCAATGTGTGGGTTTCTGATTGTATTGGCTTTGATTCGCATGTTGTTGAAGGCTCTACAGATGAAGCCCTGGTTTAGACTACTAATGATGTCTTTTTGGGTGATGTTCATGTTGTCTCTGGATCAACTGTCCTATTTGTCGATGCTGGAGATTTTGTTGACAATGTTTCTCCAAGGGGGGAAATAGGGTATGGTGGTAATGTTGTACCTATCCCAGCTCTGTTTTCTGGTGTGGCTAGTCCTATTTCTCAGGATTTTGCGGGCTCTTCTTCTTTGGCTTGGAAGAATGGAGCTGAGAAGGTGGAGGATGGATGGACAATAGTTAAAGAAAATAAATTAATGTCTTCCATGCCTTCTTTTGATATGAACTTACGCTCACATAAGATTGGACATAAATTTAAATCTTGAATCCTCTTTGTTGTGGTTTGTTGGTCTGAACTCTGTCTCTTTTTGGGGGAATTTTTTTTTCCCTTTGGATTGAAAGGTGGTGATCCACAATAGGCTTTTTTCTCTCTTAACGCTCTATCTTTCGCTGATCTTGTAAAAGGTTTCAGGTCCTTTCAAAACTTATTTTTACTTAATCAAAACAAATAAAAAATTTTAAAATAGGAAGGAGGTTATAAAATTTATCTCTAACACCATGTAGACATTGGTGTTTCAACTCAACCAAGGAGCTAAATTTGTAGGTACAACTTCACATAAAAGAGAAGCAACACAAATGATCAACTTTTTGCAAAATAGAAAAAATTATCGAGGTGAGTAGAAGTGTACAAAGGCTCATTTTATAAATGCAAAAGGAAAAGAGAGAGCACTAATGAGATGCAAGAATAGGTACAACTGTGTACGAACTATCGACACAAATATTAATCATGTAAATAATAAAATATTAAGAATGGTTTACCTAACCTCCTAGAAATATGAAATGATGCCTAAGTTAAACTTGAGTAAGATGAATAATATTAATTTACTTCAACAATTATGTTGCGTTAAGCATTTTATTTATGTTTATTTTTGTTAAGTTTGTGTAATTGTTGTAAACATCTTAAAGTTTTGGATAACCCTCCTCTCAAGGTTAGTGTAGGGTGTTGTTACACTACCTTATATTTCTAACACAAAATTGAACCCCATGTGGTCACTAAAAGGACCCATTGCACCTAAACACCTCTAACTATCCCATTCTTTAGACAATTTTAAAATATTCCACTCTAGACCATCCTACCTCCAAGAATCTATGATAGAGGCCCTGAAAGTGAGGATACATGGACAAGATATGGGAAATCAACCCAAGAGTCAGAATAGAAAAGATCCTAGGAATCCCTGTTGTAGACCCAAGAAATTCCTACTTAATCAAGTTGGCATCCTTTATTAGTATTTTCCAAATTATACATCCTTTACCAACCAAGCTCACCTTGAGAACATCAACACTCTCCACAACTTTTCAATATTAAGAAGAGGGGATCAATGCCTTAGATTTTTCCTAATTAGTACATTCATTACATTAAAACTTGTATATTAAAGGCTAACCTGTTAGGGAAGCCTTTCTTACACAAAAACGACCACCTACTTTGATCTATAAATAAAAATACTTAATTGAACTCTACTTTGACAATTCCAAAGATCTAATATTTACCACCACTTTTTTTTAAGAGTATACAATTTTTTTTTTAAATTAATATAATATAAATAAAACATTTGCAAAACTAATACACATTACAATTTCACTCGGCTTCATTATGTGACCGACATAAAAACATGATCTAAAATAAATAAGTTGTCACATCTACAAATTATTAAACAAAATCTTCTTTCAATGCACATAAGCACCCTATTTTGTTACCCACCACAATCCCAATTCCTTAAAACCATCTAGGGATGCCGGAAAAGCTTAGGGCTCGTTTGATTCCTGGTATTAACCTGGAATAATCATTAATTAATGCAAGAATAAAATAATTTGTCGTTTGTCGCCTTTTTTTGAATTTCAGAATTAGAAATTAATCCCCATTTTTGGGACAATGCTTGGATTAATTAATTCCAAAAAAAACCTGAAATTTGTTTCTTATTCCAGAATAAGCTATCTATGGATTTGAAATTACAACAAAATATATAAATCGTCGGGTCCGTGCGTGAATGGTTCTTTAGGTTTTGTGGAAAAATTATTATTATTATTATTATTATTATTATTATTATTATTATTTTATTTTATTTTATTTTTTTTATTTTTAAATTTATTATTAATTTTTTTTTAAATCTTTAAAAAAAATAATAATAATAATTATAAGTTAATAATTCAAAAATTAAAATTTGAACCGATCAAAAAAACAAAACAAATTTATAAGAAAATAAATTTTTTTTTATAATCTTATTTTTTTAAAGTTAATAATACATACTTTAATTTAAAAATATATTAGTTAAAAATACTTACATATTTTAATTAAAAAACTACCAAGAAAAATAATAAGTTCAAAAATTGAAATTCGTAAGAAATTTTTTTTTTATAATTATAAATTTTTAATAAGTTAAAAACATTTAAATTAATTAAAAAAATAAAAAATAATCCTTATTCTAATTCTACATTATGGGATCCAAACATAGAATAGCTTATTCCAGCTTTTATTTTCATAATTAATTAAGTCGAAAATAGATCCTTATCCTAAAATAGACCTATTTTCCATAAATTAATTCCATGCACCACATTGAAAAAACAAAACTCCAAGTTGAATTGAACACATACCGTTTATTGACGCACATAGATAAATATGTTCAATCAATTGTTTATATTGGTTATGATCAAAATAACCGAATATTTTGTCGGGGAGATCATACGAATCAATCTTGTACAAGAATTTGAAAATATTGTTTAATAATTTCTGTCGTTGTAGGAGTTGACTAATAGAGGTTGTCTTCACATGGGAATGGAGATATTCTAAAAGCTCATATGCGACTTTCACTTCCTTTTTCATATAACGAAGGCTCTTAAAATCTCCGGTAATCCCCAGACTAAATTTGGGTGATTCCTAGATTAGGAAAGATCAGCGAAATACATGTTAAGTTGACGTTTGGGTTGAAGAACAGTACAGAAGGCATCAATGGGAAGAGCGAAAGTCCAGCTGAAGAAGATTGAAAATAGGACTAGCAGGCAGGTTACGTTCTGTAAAAGGAGAAACGGGTTGTTTAAGAAGGCCGCCGAACTCTCAGTGCTGTGTGATGCAGAAGTTGGTGTCATCGTTTTCTCCAACACTGGAAAGGGAAAGGTCTATGAGTATGCCAATACCAGGTACATAATATGGCCCGAATCTACGTCAATAGATATTCATGTCTATTATTAAACTTTAAGTATCTTCACTGTTTTTCTATTGAATTCACTGCTTTTCTATTGAATTTGAATGCAATCAAATATTTTAGAGGTGTTTGAAACTTGAGATAGATATATTATTAGGATATGTTAGAGATCGAAGGAGTGTATGTTTTATTTATTTATATAGGTTATCACTATCGTAGATCAGATATGATACATCTGTTGGAATTATTTGCCGTTGCATCAAGAGTTCAAACTATCAATGCTTGATACAAACACCAGATTTAGCCTGATCCATCGGAGGCTGTTAAGCCATGTCACAAATCTCCAAAGAGGTGCTAACCACCAAGTAAACAATCTCCCCCTTAGCACCGACTGAGCCTTTAAGACCCATTGAAGGGAGAGCCAAACCCGTGACCCACGTCTCTGATACCAATTGTTACAATTATTTGCCGTTGCACCAAGAGCTGAAAATATCAGTACCTGTTACAAACACCAGATTTAACCTGATCCATGGGAGGCGGTTAAGCCATGTCATGAATCCCCAAAGAAATACTGACCACTAAGTGAACAATATCTTCTCCTAATATTGGATAGAAACTAGGTAGAAAGAAGCAAAAATGGAAGCAGATGTAATGCAGTTTGAAAATCTAGTGGACCTAAAAAAACATTAGAAAAGTTAGATCATTCTAGACCAATGATGAGAGCGAAGGAAATATGGGGAAACTAAATAAGTGATATAATTCTCTAATCCTAAGTAATTAATATTCAACGATATAATTTATAGCAAATTCGCTATTCCCGGTATACACCAAGACCTGATGAAAATTGATACAATACTATCAGCAACTCATGACACTTGGATCCGCTAATAAATCGAAAATGATATGGTTGCCACCTTAATGATTTATATCTCTCCATGAAATTGGTGAAATATGGACTAGATTAGAATTATTCTTGATAACCTACTAAATGCCATTTAGTTACATTGATGGTTCTAAATTTCAAATAGTAATAAAACATGATTACATAGGAAATATATAATTTGCAGGACCTTTGTTTTATTTCTGGTTTGGTAGAGTTCATCTCACAATCTTCTCTAGGGTAGGCTCCTTTAATTTAATTATTTTTTTCTACTATTCAAGGCAACACTAAAAGCTTATATGTTATTTTTTTCGGTACTTCCTAGATTATTTTTGGGAAATTCCTAGATTAAGGAAAGATCTGCAGAGTACCTGTTGAGTTGACTTTCGGCCTGAACAAGACATACAGCAGGCATCCATAATTAAATTTTATATACATGACTCTGTATTTAGTGTCAACATTTTCTATGTTTGTGTTTGAGCTTTATGTCTGATTTGTTTTGAGTTCTATCCCATTACCTGTATTCTCTACCTGTAGGTTTGGATTTTACTCTAACATATAAGCTGTACATTTGAACCTCCTACTTATTTAGACGTCATACGCAACAAGAAATGCAGCAGCATTGTCATGATTAAAAAATGAAATAATAGAACAAAGTAAAAATACCTTCACGTTCAATATTAACCATACATTATATGCAATTATCTGTTTCTCTGTTTTGAGCGCTCCATGTCCTCAATATTTTCAGGCATTTGATAATAATTTATTTTTCCTTTGATGGTGTAAGTATTGAAAACACTTTACAGAGGTACAGTGAAATCAGTGTCCATAAAGTGCAGCGTGATGAGACTGGTAAAGATACTGAGATTCAGGTAATTCTTTAATCATATCAACGAGGAATAGAAGATTTTCCTTGCAAATATACGTCTTGATTTGCATGGCTTTAACAATATTCAATCATTATGAACTTGAAGTATTGGCAGCAAGAGGCAAGAAAGCTCAGGCAGGAAACTGAAAGTCTTCGAAACACCATTAGGTATTTATGCAGTTTGGCTTGAAATTCACATTTTATGGGTAAAGCCGCTTAAAATTATTGATAGAACACTACTCATACAGTTTATCATATGAACTTAAGATAGCGTCTACTGACAGGAACCTAAAGGGAGAAGCTCTGACGTCCTTGAGTATTTCAGATCTCCATCAGCTTCAAAACCTACTGGAGAAGAGCTTAGCTTGTGTAAGATCAAAGAAGGTAGGCAGACTGAAAGGGGATGTTAAATTTTGGAATGCTTTCTCATAATTTTCTTACATGCATCGATAAAAAATTCCAGTTTGTAAAGAAAGTTCAATAAATTAGGAATTCAAGGAACGCCTAGCGTTTTAAGCACTTGTGCAGTAACAGAAAATCCTGTATTGTTTTACCTAAACAGGACGAAAGGCAAATTGAAGTGATTGCCATGCTGCAAAAAAAGGTATGAGACCTTTGAAACCACATAATCTTGCATTCATTCATAGAGATATGTCTTTAAGGAATATATTATCACCCATTTATGAATTTCTCTGGTGGTATATTATTATGGGTGCAGGAGTGCCACCTTCAATCACAAAATTATTTTCTTATGAACGCGGTACAATACACAACCTGAACTTTAGCGATTCTAAAATATATTTTGTATTCAGACCGTTCTTTCCACTTGAAACAATCTTGATATTGTTTTTTTGTCTATCAGATAGAACGATTCGAAGGCAACACAAGTAGAGTAGAGTTTGATAATTCAGCTCAAGCAATTGTACAGAATCCGCTACAAGTTATTTCAGAAGAATCCGTCAGTGGAAATAATCTAGTTATTGAAACTGGTCTTCAGCTTGCGTAAGTAACTGTTCATTATTTCTTCACCCGTCTATACAAATATGAAATGTAAAATGAGACGAGTGTTGGAAGTCATTGTCGGAACTTCAAATGAAGATTCTTCTGTATTTGCATAAAATCATCATACATACCATTTTATGTGCTTAAACTGTATTACAACTCCGATATTCCCATTCTCTTGAAGAAATTTATTAATTAATCTATTATTTTGAGAAGAAAACTGTTGCAGACATGATGCAACATGTTATTGTAGTATATATGTGTTTTCAAGTTACAAATTTGACACATATAAATATACTTCATAGTTTAAGATAGTTTATGTTTTAAGTACATTTTCCTACAAGATGATTCCCAAATAATATTATAATTTCATTTAAAAATTAAATAAATGAGATAAAAATAATTAGAGTTTTTTAATTTTTTGAGAGATCTTTGAATTCATAAAGTCATTTTATTTATTCATTTGATCAAATTTGTTCAAAATATCATTTCATTAAGAATCATTCAATCTTGCCAACAAATTAAAGATTATATTTTGAGTCAATTTGGACACCATGATGCTTCATGTGAATTCATACTTAAATATACATACTAGTGCTTGCAACCAAAGAAGGTGCAAAGGTTAGCCAATAGGAAATTATATATAAGTTAATATTTACACAAGGCACAACTTAACATTTTAAGATAAGATGCGGAGGCTGAGACTTTGGGCGCCCCCATTTCCCGTGGGGGATCTCTGCACGTCTTCAACGCTGTTGGAGGCCAGTCTTTGGGGTGCTTCCCCTTTCTCCCAGAGCCTAAAATGGTTGGGGAACATGATCTGTTCTATTTTTTCTGTCTGTTTTGTGATAGAGGGATTTGCTCTCATGTGGGAGAGCCTCTCTGGTTTTCTTTTTTTGAAATGCTTTGTTGGGGGGTTGAGAATGCTTCTCCTGGGACTCCTTTTGGTCGGCCATGTGCTTGCCTCGGTGGTGGTGTGGTCTTTCTCTTGGAGGGGGCCTTTTCTGGTGGCTTTGTGGAGACTCCTTCAGAGGATCTGCCCTATTCTCCTTTTTTCCCTTCGTGGGGTGGAAGGTTTTTGGGGTTCTCTCTGGTGGATGTTGGTTCTTCCTTTCTGATTTTGGACCTGTTGGATATATGGGTTCAGACTCTCTTGGTGCAGGGGAATAGTTATTTTCCTAGCTGGGGTTTTCTCCTCCTCTCCATTTCTGTAGAGATCTTTTTTGATGCTCTATGGATTGGCGTCTTGAGGCTTGTCCTGCCTCTTGCTGCTCTGGTGTGGAGAGGCTCTCACTTTCCTCTAATGCCCAGCTTGGGTGTTGGCTCTTTTGGTGGTGCTCTGAGAGTTGTGGGCCTTCCCACTACTCGCGT
>MU226050.1:706831-728996 GCA_018584345.1 Thuja plicata
GGCTTAGACTTGTCAAGGATGAGTTAGCAGTTGTTGGAGATAAGCCAGATGAAGACGAGCTAGTAAGAATAGCCCTAAATGGGTTTACTAAGCAGTGGGATGTCTTTGTTCAAGTTATTAATGGATGGGACACCTTACCTAGTTGGGGTCGACTATGGAGTGATTTCACTCAGGAGGAGCTTAGACTAAGTCTTGTCAATAGAGCCAACAACAAGAGTCAGAAAAGTGAGGTGGAATAGGAAAATGTTTCCCTAGCGGGTATGGGGAAAGCAAAGAAGGGGTCAAGGAAAGGATCAAATTCACAAAGTAAGAAGAAGAAGGACCTTTCTAAGGTCAAGTGCTTTGATTGTCACAAGTTTGGCCACTATGTTAGTGATTTCCTGCAAAGGAAGGGTAAGAAGCAGGTGGCGGCTTCAACAAGTGCAGATGAGCTCTTGAGTAGATTGGAGGATGAGTTTGCACTCATAGCTTGCATCATTAGCTCAACCTCACAGAGTGTTTGGTACATAGATAGTGGGGTGTCATTTCATATGATAGGAGTTAGAGAGTACTTCTCTAGTTATAAGGAGGAGAACACCAGTATCCAAATTTCTTTGGGAAACTTGTCCAAACTCAACTCAGTTGGGAAAGGGACTGTTTAGTTTCAGAGGGAGAATGGAAAGGTAATTCCTCTTCATGATGTGTTGCATGTGCCAGGTTTAGGTATGAATTTGGTTTCTGTATCTGTCCTTCAGGATAAAGGGTATAATGTTCTCTTTAGAGGGATGCATGTTTTGATTAAGCATAAAGATTGGAAATGACCAGTATCTATTGGAGTTAGGAGCAGTCAGCTTTATATATTTTAGTTTGATACTCCTAAGGCACTCATGAGCAGCAGTAACCCTAGAGATCTTGGAGAGATATGGCATAGGAGGATGGGAAATATTCATCATGGAGCACTTAGATTTCTTTGTGAGACAGTGATAGGTGTTCCAGAGGTGAGCATAGAGCATGATGATGTGTGTAAGGGATGTGTGTTGGGGAAGTTTGCGAAAGCATCTTTTCCAAGAAGTGACACCAGATCTATGAGGGTTCTTAATCTAGTACATTCAGATGTAGGTGGACCAATGTCGATGAAATCTCTCCAAGGATATAGTACTATGTTAGTTTTATTGATGATTTATCTAGGAAGACCTGGATATACTTCTTGAAGACCAAGGATGAGGTTTTCAGTCACTTCCAAGAGTTCAAGGCTCTTGTGGAGAATTCCACAGGAAAGAGGATAAAGGTTCTTCGGTCAGACAATGGAGGTGAGTACAAAGGAAATGACTTCCAATATTTCTGTACCAGAGAAGGAATCAAGAGAGAGTGGACTATTCCTTACAATCCATAGTAGAATGGAGTTGTTGAGAGGAAGAACTGGTCCATATTAGAGGTAGCAAGGGCTATACTACATGACCAGGATATGCCCCGCTACTTATGGGCAGAGGCATGTAGTACAATAGTGTACATACAAAATAGGGTTCCACATAAAGTACTAGGAAAGATGACACCAAAGGAGGCTTTCACGGGGAAGAAGCCAGATGTTGGTCACTTCAGGATATTTGGAATTTTGGCATATTTTCATATTCTAGGTAACACCTATACCAAGTTAGATCAGACTGCGGAGAGGGGGTACTTTGTTGGGTACAATGAAACATCAAAGGCATATCGAATATTTATTCTAGGGACCAGGAGGGTTATAGTCAGACGTGATGTTAAGTTCATGGAGGACAAGGCTTTAAGGAGGTCTAGAGATTTTCCAGTAGAAGATTAGAGTAAGAAGCCAACAGAAGCTCCAATGGTAGCTCAACTAAGTCAAGGGAAACAAAGCTCAAGTATAGTTACTAGTACAAGTGAAGGCTCACGTGGTGAGAGTTCACAGAGTGTGGAGCAACTGGTGCAACATGAAATGCATCAAGAAGATATGGAGGCTGATATTTCATCCTCTACAGTTGGGAGATGGAACCGTGAGGTTCAACAAAGGGATACTCAGAATTTTGTGGGAATTCCTATGAGGAGTACAAGATCAAGGAAACAACCAACCAAGTTTAATGACTATGTGTCTTTAGTTAGTCAGTTGGTAGATAGTGAGCCTTCTAGTTATCAAGAAGCTATATAACATCAGGTTTGGTGAGATGTGATGGTTGAGGAATATACCTCAATAATGCAGAATGATTTGTGGGAGGTAGTACCTATACAAACAGATAGGGTAGTGGTTGGATCACGTTGGATCTACAAGATCAAGCATGGTACAGATGGTAGTATCGAGAAATAAAAGGCAAGGTTCATGGCAAAGGGGTTCTCTAAGAAAGAGGGAATAGACTATGAGGAGACATTTGCTCCAATGGCCAGGTATACTTCTATACAAGTTGTGATCTCATTTGCAGCACAGATGGGATGGCAAATCCATCAAATGGATGTCAAGACAACATTTCTTAATGGTGAGTTGAAGGAGGAGGTATACATATAACAACCTGAAGGCTTTGTAGTACATAGCAAGGAGACCCACATGTGCAGATTGAAGAGAGATTTGTACAGGATGAGATATGTTCAAGGTGAAGGTATCAAGTTCATAGGCTATACTGATGTAGATTGGGCAGGCAGTACAATGGACAAAAGGAGTACTTCAGAATGTTGTTTCAGCTTGGGATCAGGAGTTGTTTCTTGGTTTAGCACGAGAAAAAATATGCGGCCTTGAGTTCAACAGAAGTAGAATACATAGCAGCTAGCATGGCAACATGTGAAGCTATATGTCTTCGAAAGTTGCTAGCGGCCTTGTTTGGTCAGAAGGTTGAGACTATCGTGATACACTATGAAAATCAAAGTTGCATCAAGTTGACTGAGAATCCAATGTTTCATGATAGGTCGAAACATATTGACATCAGGTATCACTTCATCATAGATTGTGTACAAGAGGAGATTGTTTAGCTATAGTACATACCTACAGAGGAGAAGGTAGTAGGTATTCTAACAAAGGCATTGGGGAAGGTGAAATTCATCTTCTTCAGAGATAAGTTGGGTGTCCTGCATAATAACTTTCTTGCTAAGAGGGAGTGTTAGTTTTTTAGCTTGGATAGCTATCCCACCACTTGCTAACAATAATTAATTAATTATTAATTATTTTTCTGTTTGATACCCCTAGGTGACAACTTGCAACAACTTGCAATTAATTTTTTAATTGGTTGTTGGGTTGTAATTTATCTCAGTCGTTGATTGAGAATTGATCTTGGGCATTGATTTACCAACAAGGGTAGTATAAAAGAGGGTCTAAGGGCATTTGGAGAGACATCAATCACATCACACCAACACAAGTTGGAGAGCATTTTCAATGTTAGCAAATGAGTTTGCAGTGATAGCAAATAGTCTTGCAGTATTAGCAAGGGCGCAGTGATAGCGTTGGGGATAGCAGTGGAGGAATATCAGTAGGAGGAATTAGGAGATTGTGTGAGTTCTGCTAGTGAGAGGAAAGGAATTTTGTATCTCTTAATTTGCTAAAGATTAATATATATTTCTCATCTGTAGTACTATTTTTCCCTTCGGGGTTTTTCTAGGGACAATTGTCCAAAAATATTGTGTTCTTTGTGTTGCATATTTCCTTCCATATTTTTATTGGTGAAGTTGCAGTTGTGTTATTTTTTGATATAAGCTGTGAATTTATTTTCAGTAGTTAAATAATCTTTATAAGATAGGAGATTGATAATCAGTGAATGTAATAGGAATTTTCACAACCTGAAAGAAACAATAGGCTGGGAAGGAAGCTTTCAGGGTTGAGTTTTGTTCTAGACAAAACTGGCAAATCTAGCCAACCGGGTTTGAACTAGCTATGATTCATGTGTCACCGATAATAGAATAGGGGAAAGAATCCAGTTTGACATCCACCTACCAATTTGATTTCATGTATAAAATAACTATTCAAATGCCTCCTCGAGCGAGATTTGGGAGAGCATTCTAAGCATATTCTTAGGGAGGTGCATCCCAATCAGCATCTCTGATTATAGCATTCTAAATTGAGGCCCCAATTATGAATATTCTAGTAAAAAAATTGGATAGTAGGGTTGCATCACATGACTAGAGTAGTGGGTTGGCTAGAGAAAGATCTGAGCTTTAGCCCTACTATCTAACTGTTGTAGTTGGTGGGCATGGCTTACCATATTATTCCATTATTTCTGGAATCTGCACATTGAATTCAGATTACACCCTACTATTTGTGTTCATATTACAGGAAAACCTAAAGTTTTTTATGGCATAATCCTTCATCTCATGAATATTATGGGTTAACCTTAGCCCCCATGCCCCCTTATATATAATTGAGGAGATGTTGTTTATGGGCCCCATGAACACCCAGATTCAGATGTAAGGGAAATGGGTAGGATTGTGATGAAGTGTATGGTTAAGACTGGGCGGCAATTAAATGGCAGCTTTATGGGAGAATCATCTGCTTGTTACATAGGAAGCAGGCTATATATATATGTGTGTGTGTGTGTGTGTGTGCGCGCGCGCGTGTTTGTGGTCTGTGTGTGTCCGCGCGCGCACACACACACACACACAGACACAGACACACACACATATATATTTTCTTACATATTTTTTATGTACATACGATCAAATAAAGACAAATGATGAGTTTGTCATGGATGTTCCTATAGATCGATAGAAAAAGATCACAATGCACTTGTATTACTTAAGAGTCATTAATTCTCTTAATAAGAACAATGTCAAGACTGACATTCCACCCGACATGACCAAGGCAACAACGTAACCCAAGATCTGATGACCAGATAACTAGTAATACATTTCTATTGGGGCATAAATTTCAATCTTCACCCTACATTTGCATCTTCTATCTCTGATTATATTTTTTCCCATGCACGAGATTGGTCTACTCTTGCATTCGCTGACAATGAAGGATTATTCATCTTCATTTTCATAATCTTGTAGAAAACTAAATATCCTCTACATCATTAAATATTGATGGAAGAGTCCCAAGATTGGATTGCACTCACTTACCTAAGGTCTTAACTTGCCTTAGTCCGCCTAGGATCCTAATTCCCTTCTAGAATCCACCAAAGCCTTGAGTCTTAACCCAAAGTCTATTCTAACTCCACACTATGAGTTCGTTGCTTTGTTCCCTATCTTGAAAGTTTTCCACCATTGAAAGTGCTCTTTACCTCTGCACTCCCTTGGATGATTCCAAGCTCAATTCTTCCAAAACATCCATATAAGTTCTGCAAAGGACATGTCCACATTCAGACATCCATATGACATCTTTTAAATCCCATTTGAATGGGTTTTCTATTCCAAAGTGATCAATTTCCACCTTCACAATGCAAAAAAACCTATTAGGCCTTGTAGCACTATTAGCCTTATCCAGAGGGTTTTTATGTTTTCTTGTCAAAAAATTCCACACAACCCTAAAAAATAACCTAGGAATCAGATACCCTTTTCCAAGACCTTCAATATTTTCAATGTTTTAGCTCCTCAAACCATCTTTACACTACTATCCTAAAATGTAGGTCTTTTAGGCCTATTTTCAAGAATTGACAGTGACACACTGATTTCTTTTCAAAAATGTATCAAGATGGAATGGATAGGATCTAGGCTCATAGGCAGTGTTCAATTATACCCTAAGGCTCCTGCAACCACACTTGGTTTCTTTCCCTCACACACTCCTTTGCAATGGCACTTGATTCTTACTCTGTTGCACCCCTAACCGGACATATATTGTTCGCCTAGGGCATAACATTAAAAATAGTAGCTCGACTCTTCAGGAACCCTCCTTGCATATATACACTGTACATAGGCTCCCCTAAAATATTCATCTACCCTTAGGAGATTCCCACAATTATATTTCATGGGGGAGCCATGGAAACACAAACTACTCTAAACTAAACCAGCAAAACCCATAAATCCTAATCAATTTATTAATGCTACTAAAATAACTCTAAAGTACTTGTACAATGAATGAAAAAGTATTGTATCTACCTACTCAACAAAAATATAACATTACATCAATTAGTTCAAACCATATAAATGATCTGTAACTCAAAATTCTTGAATATTTTTAACAAGACAAAACTGCAGAGCTTCTTACTATTCAAAAACTTGTTTACAGTCTCCTCCTCCTCTAGGATTCAGTAGATAGCCTAGGTGATCCTAAGTGAGAGATTTCAATGAATCCTTTGATTGATTAAGTCAGGATCAGTGCCCAATGTTTTGAACTCTTACTCCTTTTTCCATGTTGCATCTGCATCCAAATGTCCTTGCCACTTCACTAAGTTTTCTTTGCAATCCTTCTTTCTAGTCTTCTTGTAAATTCTGGATTCTATTATGCATTCTGCCTTCTTGACTAGTGTAGAAGGAAAATGGAGTTCTTCTACCTCTTGGATGAATTTATTTAAGCTCTGATTTGGATCAAGTATGGCACCTTTTTATAAGACCAATTCTACAATGTTAAAGACAAGTGGCAAGCCACTATTTTCTGGTAACTCCCACTTGTAAGCATTTGCTCCATATTTGGCATGTATAGTGTAAGGGCCAATTCTTCTCAACTACAACTTGTGGGGGTTTCCTTTCTGTAGTCTAGCCTTGTTGAGATGTACCATCACTAGATTCCCAACCTTGAATTGAACATCCCTTTTTTCCTTCATCAACCTTACTCTTGATATTCTCAGTGTTGTCAATCAGTGTCTTATTGACTATGTCATGAACCTCTTGCATAGCATAGGCAAAGTCCTCAGCATATCCACTCCCTTTAACTCCATCCTTTAGTTCTCTAAGTTCATAAATACCTCTAGGGTGTAGACCATAGATAATTTCAAAAGGACTCTTACTAGTAGTCCTGTTCACATCGTCATTGTAAGCATATTCAGCTTGGCCTATGAATTGGTCCCATGTCTGACCATACTCCTTTGTTAAGCATCTTAGGATATTTCCAAGACTCCTATTAACTCTTCCATTTGACCATCAGTCTGAAGATGGTATGCAGATCCAAAGGATAAATCGGTGCCCAACTTTTGCCACAAAGTCTTCCAAAAATGACTCATACACTTGGTGTCTCTGTTCGACACAATGCTCAAGGGAAATCCATTTATTCTAACTATCACTTTAAAGAAAAGAGAATCTATTTGACTGGCATCATTGGTTGTCTTGCAAAGTAGAAAGTGAGCCATTTTACTAAATCTGTCCACTATTACATAGACACTATCCATTCCATGTCTTGACTAAGGCAAACCAACTACAAAATCCATGCTCAAGCATTCCCATGGTCTAATTGGGATAGGAAGTGGTTGGTATAGGCCAGCCTTAGAAGATTCTCCCTTGGCCTTTTGATACACAATACAACTTTCCACATGTTGCCTAATATCAAGATTCATCTTTTGCCAAAAGTAAAATCTCTCAATAAGTTCTTGTGTCTTACTAACCCCAAAATGACCACTCAATGCACCATTGTGTTTCTCCTGAATCAAATTATCCCTTATAGACCCTCTAGGGACACATAGTTGACTTCCTTCAAATAGGAGATTACTTTGCAAAGTATATTCATAATATTTACTATGAAAGTGGTTCTTATATTCTTGACATACCTTATAGATGTCTGCAAAGTCTTCATCATCATTATATAGATCTTTGAAGTTGTCTATTACCATTCTCTGCAGTTGTATCTCATGAATAGTAAGGGCTCTTCTACTTAAGGCATCTGTAACATTGTTCTGCAATCCCTTCTTGTGTTTGATATTGAATGTGTATACTATCAGGTATTCAACCCACTTCATATGCTTGTGACTGAGTTTCTCTTGGGAGTTCAAGAAACTTAAGGCTTGGTTGTCAGAAAAGACTATGAACTCTTTGGGAAGAAAATAGTGACTCAACTTTATCAGTGCCTGAACTAGAGCATACATAGCTAGGTCATAAGAAGAATACTTCTTCTTAGCTTCACTCAACTTCTCCGATTGGAAAGCCACTGGTCTCCTTTCCTGGCTTAAGTTAGCTCCAATTGCCACATTGCTGGCATCACACTCCATTGTAAATAACTTTTCAAAGATTGGAAAAACCAAAATAGGTTGTGTAGAAATCTTTTTCTTTAACAATTCAAAACCTTGGTCAGCTTATTCATTCCATGCAAACTTAGTTTTCATGCCTCCTTTAATAGTGTCCAACATGGGAGCACAAATTGCACTGAATTGTTTAATAAATTTTTTATAATATTCGGCCAGACCATTAAAACTCCTTACCTTTTTTGTTGTCCTTGGAGTAGGACAATTGATAATGGCTTCCACTTTGCTTGGATCCATCTTTAGGTTACCTTGAGATAGCGCAAAACCAAGGTACACTAACTCTGTCTTGATGAATTCACACATTTCTAAGTTGATCATCAACTTCTCCTCCTACAGCTTCTTAAAAACTAGTTCAAGGTGTTTGAGGTGCTCTTCCATTATCTTACTATAGATGAGTATATCATCTAATTATACCACTACAAAATTTCCATTTTAATCTTTAAGTACCTCATTGATCAACCTCAAGAATGTTGATGGGGGCATTTGACAACCCAAATGGCATGAAAAGCCACTCATACAGTCCCTCTTTAGTGTTGAAGGCTATTTTCCACTCATCCCCTTCATTTACCCTTATTTGGTGATAGCCACTCTTTAGGTCTATCTTTGTAAAGTACCGTGCTCCTCCTAGATAGTCCATTATGTCTTCTATCCTAGGGATAAGGAACCTATACCTAATGGTGATCCTATTGATTACTCTGGAGTCTCTACATAACCTCCAAGTTCCTCCCTTTTTAGATGCTAGGATAGTGGGCCTGACACAAGGGCTAATGCTCTTTCTTATAAGGCCTTTCTCTAGGAGCTCTTGGATTTGTCTAGCAATTTCCTCATTCTGTTGAGGAGTCATTTTATAGGATGCTTTATTGGGTAGGGTAGCTCTGGGTATTAGGTCTATCTGATGGCTTATAGACCTCATAGGGGGTAGGGTTGATGCTTGTCCATCACTCACTATTCCTTCATACTTCTCTAACATCTCTTAGACTTCTTTTGGTAGCTCCGTCCTCTTCTCTGTTTTGTCTGCAGCTTCCTTTGGCTTTAACACTAGTGCAAATCCAACTCCTCCTTCCTCTAGAGTCTCTAAGAACTCTTTTTCACTCACCATGAGAACATTGGGAGCAGTTGTCTTCAATTCTGCATCCTCCAATAGTGACTGGATTTTATATGTCACATTGTCCTTCTTGAAACAATATGAAGTTTTCACTCCATCATGCATGGCCTTCCTGTCGAATTTTCATGGTCTACCTAGGAGCAAGTGACATGCATCCATAGGTAGGACATCACATAAAATTTTATACTTATATCTCCCAATGGAGAATTCTACCCAAGCTTTCTCATTCACAAGGACATGTTGTCCTTTGTTTAGCCAAGTGACTTTGTAGGGACCGGTGTGGGGTATCCTTGTCATTTTCAACTTATTGACTACCTTCTTTGACACAATGTTGTCATTAGACCCTAAGTCTATGATAAATCTACACACTTTATCCATTATCTTACACTTTACTCTAAACAGTGATCTCCTTTGACTGAGTTCTTCCTTCATTGGCTCTTTGATTAGAGTTCTTCTCATCATGAGATTCTCTCCCTCCTCTGATTCTAATGGCACTTTAGGGTTCTTGTTTCCACTTATCTCCTCATGAACATAGTTCACGCTTTTGTCACCTCCTTGTGAGGTACTTCCGTTCTCTCGACACCTATATGCCAGATGTCCTAACTGATTATAGTGATAACACTTCATATTGGCAAAATAGTTTCCTCTTCCTTGACTACTACTATTTCCTCTATTATTAGAGTGCCTCCCTCTACTTGAAATTTCTCCATTGAAGTTCAGTTCATGTTGTTTAGTGAGATTAGTCTATGCTTGACCTTTAGATTCATAGTTTCTTCCACCATAACCACCTTTGTGTCCTCTAGTATCTCTTCCTCTGCCCCTTCCTCTTGAAGTGCTTGAATCTTGTTTCTTCTTTAACTTATCTTCCACCTTGATAGCAATTTGGTATAATTTTTGAACTATGTCTGGAGTCAAAAGACTCATCTCATCTTGAATGGTCCATTTAAGTACATTAAGGTACCTTTCTACATTTACCTTCTCATTCCCTTCTACTCTTGACCTCTTACAAAGTCTCTGAAATTCTTGAGTGTATGAGTTGACATCTAGGTCTTTCTACCTTAGACCTTGTCTTCTTTTGTGCAACTGGATTTTGTAATCCTCATGGATGTAAGCACCTCTGACTCTTTCTAACATATCCTTCCATGAAACAATGAGCCTTTTCCCTTCCTTCTCTCTCTCATCTTGGATGAATTTCCACTAGGTGAGAGCAGACCCTCTCAATTTATCTTTTCTAACCTTCACCTTTTGAGCCTTAGTGATACCATCACACTCAAAATGGTTTTATAGTCCCTCTATCCAATCAAGGACTACCTCTGGTTCCATTTTTCCACTTAAAATAGGAACCCCTTCCAATGATTTTCCACTCATAGGCTCTATGGCTTTTAGGAATGGTTCTTGGTCAAGGACAGGGTTAGCTTCAGGGACTTCATCTTCAATGGAAATCTCTTTGCCTTTCCCTTCCATTTTGTCCTTCACTTCATCTGCTTTCACATCAAATTCATCCATTTTTTGCTCCAATTGATCCAACCAATCTTGGAGTAGCCTATTCTCCTCCTCTTGTTCATCTACATTCTTTTCCAACTCAACATTAGTCACCATTGTTGACTCTCCAACTGAATCTTCTTGTTGAATAATTAACCACAAGCCTGATCAAAAGAATCTCTGATACCAATCTGATGGAAGAGTCCCAAGATTGGATTGCACTCACTTACCTAAGGTCTTAACTTGCCTTAGTCCACCTAGGATCCTAATTACGTTGTAGAATCCACCAAAGCCTTGATTCTTCACCCCCAAGTCTATTCCAACTCCACACTATGTGTTAGTTTCTTTGTGCCCAATCTTGAAAGTTTTCCACCATTAAAAGTGCTCTTTACCTCTATACTCCTTTGGATTATTCAAAGATCAATTCTTCCCAAACATCCATAAAAGTGCTACAAAGAACATGTCCACCTTCAAGACATCCATATGACATATTTTGAATCCCATTTGAATGGTTCTTCTATTCCAAAGTGATCAAGTTCCACCTTCACAATGCTTTTGAACCTATTAGGCCTAGTAGCCTTGTTAGCCCTATCCAGAGGGTTTTTCTGGTTTCTTGTCAAATAATTCCACACAACCCTAAAAACTAACCTAGGACTTGGATACCCTTTTCCAATACCTTAAATATTTTCAAGGTTTTAGCTCCTCAAACTATCTGTACACTACTATCCTGAAATGTAGGTCTTTTAGGCCTATTTTCAAGCATTGACAGTGACACACTGATTTCATGGTAAAGATGTATTAAGATGGACTGGATAGGATCTAGGCTTGTAGGAAGGCATCAATTAGACCCTAAGGCTCCTGGAACCACACTTGGTTTCTTTCCCTCACACACTCCTTTGCAATGGCACTTGATTCTTACCTTGGTACACCCCTAACTAGATAGACATTTTTCGCTTAGGGCATAACTCTAAAAATAGTAGCTCGACTCTTCAGGACCTGTCCTTGCATATATACACTGGACATAGGCTCCCGTAAAATATTCATCGACCCTTAGGAGAGTCCTAGGGTTAGATTGCATGGGGGAGCTATGGAAAGACAAACTACTCTAAATTGAACCAACAGACTCCCTAAATCCTAATCAATTTATTAATGCTACTAAACTAACTCGATAGTACTTGCACAATGAATGAAAAAGTCTTTTATCTACCTACTCAACACAAATCTAGCATTACATTGATCAGTTCAATCCATCTAAATGCTATGTAACTCAAGATGCTAGAATATTGCTAACAAGACCGAATTTTAGATCTTCTTACAATTCAAAAACTTGCTTACAGTCTCCTCCTCGTCGGGAAATGAGCCACATACATCCTTAAGATGCTTCTTCCATATTTCTAAGAATTATCCATTAATTTCCCACTCCTACAATGAGGGGAATCCAATGTTGTCGAGTTGCATGCAACATTTACAAAAAGTTGCAAACGCTGTCATGAGAACTTTTTAGCATCTTTGCATTTATGCCTCAATCATATCTTTTAGGGCCTCTAACCCATATGGTTCAATGAACCAACATTATAAAAGCCTATAAAAGCATCTTTTGTTAGATCTCTATCAATGTCAGTTGATTTCTCATTAATTGTTGTTTAGTTTCTTATGAATCCTGTATAAAAATGCATCCTCACCCTATCAATAAATCGCCTAAGATTAATTTTACCTTATCATTTGGTATCAAAGTGGTTAGCAAAGACAAAATGAGCATGTGAGAATTATGCGATGGTTTTGAGGCGAAGTCTGCAGTAATTTGAATAGCATGAAGGATTTTCAAAACATGCTGATGAGCCAAGAAACATAGCATGCTGATGATCCAGTAAACGAAAAGAAAGAGAATTGGGTTTCTGTTGCCTCAAGTTTTAGTTAGGGACATTTAGTGAATTATGTCGTGACCTGAAGTTCTGTCATGACCAGAAAGTGAACCGTGTGAATAGAATGAGAAGCAATGCCAGTGGCATAGGCATAAATAGTTTGAAGACACCTCTACTTATGGCTGCATAAAGTGTAAGAAGGTATTTTTGTTTTGAAATATATGGAGAGAAGAGAACATGTGCCTAGTAGGAGAACATGTGCCGATATCCAAATGCCCATAATGGAAAGAAAATCTTTTTTTTTGGTGGGGATTTTTTGGTGTGAAGGATTTGGTAAACCTACTACATGATTTGCAACATTAGAGAAGTGAATGAGTTTGATCACAAATTTTATATTAGATAATTTCTTTCCCGATTATGAGTAGTATTAGCATTAAATTTTTTCATGCCACTTTGGTTGCGTAATAAGCTTTCGTGTGTGTGCATAAAAAGGAATTGAGAGTGAAGAAATTTTTTATAAGATCAAGACAATATATTTTCTAAGATAAAAGTCTTTAAAATGAAAAATTTGTGCTTGTGCTTCTTTCTTTGCAATGGTCCTCTTAGAGATTCATGCACAATTTGAGAATTCCATTATAGATATGTATAAATTTTCTCTCATTTAAACTTCACTTACTTAGAAATAGATCCATTTAAATTTTTAAGAGATTTCAAAATTTAAGTCATATTGAATTTATATTGCTTTTTGGTCGAGTCACGAGTCCCGTAGAAGTTATGGTTCACAAATTGGACAAAAAGGCAAGTTCTTCCTTCAAGTTAAATAGTCTACATTTAAAAGGACATATTTGGAAATGGTTGCTAGAGGAGCTACTATAATATATTCTAATACTATTGGAGATTTAGGCTATTCCAGTGCTTTTTATTGTTGCTTTAGCTAGAATGATATTGAATCTTGGATGCGATGGTTTTCTAGATTTGGAATATTACGTCAGAAGGCTGACTTTGAGGATTGAAGCCTCCAAAGAGTCACCTAAAATGATCAATGGATAAAGTTTAATAGGTTGATTTATAGGTTGGTGGCATTGGAGGATGTAGGAATTTCCATCATCTCAAGTTAGCTTCTTGCTTTGAGATGATGATTTTGCATGAGACGTGTTTTTGTCTTTTTCCTTAGTGTTCTTTGTTGATGCTAACAGATTTGTAGAATACATGTCTTGTGAATATTATGTCTTTTAAAAAAGGTTTAGGGTGTGTAGAAGATCTTGATTATAGATGGTTTTCTAGAGAGCATGATACTATGGTTAATAATTATCACTCCTACGATGGTTAGAGACAACATGATGTAGCTGTGTGTGTGATGGGCTCAATATGATTATTTTTAAGAATAAAATGAGGTATGTGATACAAGATTTTGAAAACAAGATATCGAGGATTTAGCTAAGGGCCCCACCTTTATGATGGTTAGGGAGATAGCTTGATGGATTTTCTAGTAGATTTTATTCAAATTAATATCTATTCAAAAACATCTATTCATATTATGTAATCAACATATTTTTTAATGTAAGTCTTAGGGTGTGATCCCTAGGGCAAGGCCAATTTGACGTTTTTTAAGAATAATGCATAAGGGGGGAATTTGGAATAATATTAGTATGCATAACTATTATGTCTATGTAACTATTTATTGCTTTCTCATTAACCATTCTTTAGCTACTCATTACTCTTGTATAAAAATGCACTCTCACCTTATCAATAAACGAACTAAGCCTTTACTTATTTGTTATCATGTATAATTATAGTGCAATGCAATCAAATCTCTCACAAATGGAGAAAATTCATATTCGACTGAGAACATGAAGGATAGAGAAGCCCCGGAAACAATGTTAAAAAAAATCCAAAAACAACAACATGAAGCTCATCACTAATGTGGGAAGAAGCTATATACAAATGCCACAAGAAGACTGATATGTTGTTGTAGATAAAGAACCTCATCTAAAACAAGATGATGATTAGGATTAAAAAGACAACAATCTATATGAATCCTCCTAATGACACTACTCAAACAATGATTCGATGGAAACAAAGTCAATAACATCTAAAATAAATAAATAAATAAATAATAATAACAACAACAACAACAACAACAACAATACAGATAGCACACAAATATGCATAAGTTACATTCTCATCACTTCTCAACCAATGCAAGTTTCATGAGTGATATTAAACTACCTTTCCCACAAGACCTCTTTTTCTAACAATGCAAAAATTATGGTCATTTGAAGAAAAAATTCTGATTAGGATCCAAAGGTGAAAAATAGCCCAACCCTCTTAACCACCTGGGCGATAGGGTTTGTTCATTCATAGATTCATTGAATCAACAGATGATAAGAAAATCCCCTTTTGAATGGAAAGATGTTCATAGGGCTGATGGGATAACAACTCCGCACTCTACCCCTTAATAATTTTACCCATAGGCCAAAAAAAAATTAAGATGATGCAGTCACACCATGAGTAAGAAACCAAAATAAAAGCCGACCAAGGAGCCCATACATAAAATTCTAGCATCACTATACAATAACTCTCAAAAAGTTTTATGCACCGTTATATACAAAGGCGAAATAAAGTCAACCTACGAGCAATGTGGGACAGAAAGAATGTAGGCCCACTGCTATAAACAGTCATACAAATAGTCAAACATGGTGACATAGTAGTGTAGGTCCCCATTCAGTCTCTCATCCACCCACCCCTTGCTGTGATACAATTCCTTCTCAACTATTTCTTGGGAAAAATTCTCCTCATCATTTGTAGAAATTGATCTGAAAATATTTTTTTTTTTTAAGGAAAAAATGGCGGAGTCATTATGATATATTAATATTTAAATATACTGCTTCAAGGGAAATTGATCAGAAAATATTAATGTGCTGCCCAATCAAATTTCAAATAAAATTCCACATAGGAGAATTTATAAAAAGAGAGCACAAGCCACAAATATGAAGCAACAACCAGTTTGATTGCAGGGCACCAAATCAAATGTAGGGCCCAAGAAATATGATGAACCAATTCAAACCAGTGATCAATAGGTATAATGCACGCCGGAGATTAGGTGTATTTTTAGTCAAAAGCTCATCTCTTGTAGATCTGAGCGTCCAGTAGACAAATTATTCCTAGAGAAGAAATAATTATATGCTACAAAAAATAGAAACACACCCTCTCTAGATAAATCTGCCACTCTCAGGAAATAAGAAACTAATCACTAGTTTGAGTATGCCACCATAGTGACCGGTACACTTGCAAATAAGTTTTAGAAGGTAGAGCCTAACAAAGAAATCTATGGACTAGTTAAAAAATTTATTTCAAATTCTTTTAAGCTATTGAATGTTGCACAAGAAACAATAAATCCAACTAAATAAAAGACTCGATTGATGTAAAGCTTGCAAGAGATCATAAATGTGCAAAATCAGATGTGGAACCCAATTTGATCACAACCCACAATTTATGGATTACAAACCGATCAATCAAATGTCCCCAATAACAAAATAAGCTCTGGAAAGTCATTGGTCACTAGTACATTAGGCCTATATTTTCGACCAAACTTTTCAACGGTAGGCCAATTTGGCTTGTGAAACTCTTTTTTTTTTGGTTTATGCTCCCAAAAATGTCGAAATATCGACATCTACTAAGTTTAAGAGGAAATGTCGAAATATCGACAAACACGAGATTATATAGAAAAAAGAAAAGAAAAGTGTTAAACACAATTTTCATTTCCTTCTATCGATTTCGTGTGCCAAAGTGCTTTTGACGGGAGGAGGTGGGTTCGTGTGCTGCGATTTCACACAACAGGTAAGGAGCACACACTCAATTTTTGCTAATCTTTGTAAAATTACTGTTATCATATCTCATAGAGGTCCTGAGTTCAATTCTTGGAATGCCCCTTTTCTTCTTGCTTTCTCATTACGCCAATGGAATCCCTCTTCATTAACTGACTTGTTTATAGGACCTTTCCTGGTTAGAGGTAGAGGTGAACATAGACATCGGCAGATTTACGATTTTTCCTTTGCCATATAAATACAATAACAGTCCCCACGAACATATCAATGGCAAAGTACCCTCCCAAGTAGAATGGAATGGCCATGGCCATTGGTAAGGGTATGTACTGAGAAACCCTTCTGGGTACTCTGTCTCTAATGATGTTGACCACTACAGCAGCAAATGCAAAGAGCCCAAAGCATAATTTGAGGCAGTTATGAGGGAGGGAAGAAAATCCTTCAACTCCTAAGATGGCCATACCTTTGTATAATTGTGCAAAAGGGGCACTGTATTCTCCATTTTCGGGCCCCACATCAAAAGCCTTGTAGAACAGCCAGAAAGTGCAGGGCCCTATAATGCACCCCATTGTAGTCCCCAACACTTGGCACACAAACATTGATCTGGGAGATGAGAGGGTCAAGTACCCAGTCTTGAAATCCTGTGACAGATCTGAAGCAGTGCTCACAATAGACATCATTACCCCACATGAAGCTAACCCTGCAAGCACACCGCCATTACCCTTTCCCGCCCAGGCTCCAAAGATGAATATTGCCAATTTGCCATAATTGGAGGCCAAGCTCCAATCAGTCAACCCACCCCATATGCATTGCAGAATGCCAACACAGGAGCAATGATGTAGGCTTCTAATACATAGTACCATTTTACAGGAGGGAAAATTATGGGTATGATCCCCATGGATATGGCAGAAAGCCCTAAATATCCAGAGACTGCCATCCACGAAGGAATAGCATCTTCGATGAAGATCTCAGTGCGCCTCTGCTCATTGTATGGTATGTCTGCATCAGATGCTTGGAGTTGATTGCTCTCGTTCTTCTTCTGCCATTCACTATACATGGAGCTAAAGGTAACGAACATAACCTTTACAAAGTTGTAGAGTCCATCCTCTAATATCAGAGAAATCGATATGAAGACCTGGTCCAATGTGTTTTAAAAAGAAAATTAGTTGTTACCAAATAAAATGAGAATGTGTGCTATGAATAGGATTGAGCCCAAAATTGAGTTACAACTTACATTCTGTACTTGTACACTATAATTCAGAATTAATGCAATGCAAAGAGATCACGATTTTCTGTTTCTAATAAATGAAGAAAATAGTTTTAGTACTCATATACCCTGTAGCCAGTGATGCCATGCAGGGATCTATCTTGCGGGAGATTTGCAGGGTACCAATCTCCGTCACGCTTCTCTATGAGAGGCCACATGATGCCATAATAAATGATTGATCCCACCAGCAATGACACGTTTACCAAGTGCGGGCAAATCATTCCAGCCCCAATATATGATGTGCTAAAGTTGAAGTAGAATCTGCAATCCCTGCCTGTTAATAGCTTGATCCACTTAACAAAAAGACTGAAAAGGGTTTTTTATTCCAATTGAACTTACTTATTTTCATAAGCTTGCAATCCTAGGGTTGGAAAATTTTCAAAGCCACAGCCATCACCAGCTTTGAAGAACCATTGGAAAAATCCCCGAAAGAAAGATGCTACAAAGAATTTCCCCAGACATAACACCTGTTTCTTGCAAGGTTATCCAATGCAAAATTGTCCAATTTCAGAAAGTTCCTACATTTTGATGAGGAAAAATGTTTTGTTGCAAATATATGACTTATAGAAGTATCTTTTGAACTTATTTTGACTGTTAAGCTGATCTAAAATTATGCAACACTTATGCTTTTTCTTTGTCGTATCAATCCTACAAATTAAGAGAATGGGTAATTTTACATGTAGGAAAGCCCTTATTTAAAATTCTATTGTAGGTGCTTAAAAAGTTAAAAAAATTAATATAGATGGAATATTAAGAGCATTAATAGTGTAAGAAAAAGAAATTGTTAAAATTTACAATAGAAGTAGGGCATATGTGATTTAAAATTGAAGCCCTTTCAGATAAAAAAGAAATCTTATATAAAAAATCTAGCCCAGTACAATTCTTCTCAGATTTAAAAGTTCTGCCATTCTCTGTCACAATAATGAATCACTTGCATCACCCTTAAGTATGTGGATTAACTATTAACCCATCCTCCTTATTGAGCATGGAAATTATACATGAAATATAGCTCTCCTCTTTCCATCTATGGGGTCAATAGATTCCTCAAGTTATTTTAGTTCCAAATTTCCAATTTGAGTATGAGGTCCTGGTAGCTTACATTTCAAACCCATAGAGTATATTGGAATATTGAAAACTCAAAAAGAAAATCCAAATTAAGGTTACTTAGTTCATGCCCAGGATGAGCCTTCTCTTTGAGAATTCCAACCTCGCGCGGAGTCTTACTCGCGACTCCCATTACAGACGAGTCAATTTCTTGCTCCTAGACTACGCCTTACCCCCAAATATCAAGTTCCCACCACCTGATCAGTATAAATTTGAATGAATTTTTAGTCGGGAGACTTAGAGAATGATAAGAAACAACAGCCAAAAGAACCTTATACATCAGAAAGTTTTTGAAGACATCCCCATCTCTGAAATGCATCTTAGAAATTGGGAGATGGGTCTCCAAATAACCATACATTAAATTATTGATAGGATATATCCACTGACCTTACTCATAGATTGTCCAACTATCCTGTATCAACCACCCATTTTCTTGGCCTTTCTATACAACTTACTTGACTGGTTCTCTAATTCATCTTTCAGAAAAACTGATCAAATGTCTGAGTTTAAATCGTTACTTGCTTTAATTCTCGAAGATTCTGATTTATCTTTTTCCCAAATTTAAGCAAAAAATGTACTTAAGCAATGGCATAAGGACATAAGAACATGGGGTAAGAAAGTGTATTAAATTTTTAAGAGTATAACTGAGAACATGCTAATGTAAATCAATAAGTACAAAAATTAAACTCATACATAGGATAGGATACTCTCAATCCACTATGAAAATCTAGTCTCATATGCTAATTGTGAATTTTAAACCATCTAATCTCAGCCATAATGAACATGTAGTGTGTATCATTCTTATAACATAAACCACAGTTGGGTGTAAGAATCCCTAACATTTCAAGAGGTCATTTACAAACAAAACCAATAAAATCTGAAATATTCCTTGTACACTTCTATGCATATGAATAAGATAGAAAGAGTCATAGTAACATCACATTTACAAGAACCCATCTAGCATAGAGAAAATAGAGACTTCCAATACATCTTAAGCGTAAAATATTCCAGCCTTGTATTCCCAAATACCATGAAAGAACAGAGCATACTTGTATTTAGCACCATTATATTCAAGATCATGTAGAATTATAATCAAATTGTAATTGAGTACTGCTCTACAAAAAATCTAGTTACAGAGAAATTTACCAAATCATTACTGGTTCTCTCTTGTGTCACCTCCTAAAACTTCAATTTTTAATCTCTCAGGAGGGATCTTAAGCATAACTCTACTTATTATGTAGAAAATCAGCTAATGGATGTTGGAAAGAACCGTATGATTTCTTGAGAATTTATGATTAAGCTATGTTGTTTCTGTCATTTTGTTGTAGTTGGGTTAACTAAGGTTAGCCCTCTTTCCATTGGTTGGAGATGATCTTTGTTCCACTTTTTTTAAAAACATTCCAACAATTTCCAGCCAATTGGAAAGTAAGCATATAGTATCTTTTCGATATTTTTTTAAAGTAATGCACATCTTCACCTGTTTAAATATATATCAGACTTGAAGAGAATTGAGGTCTCTAAAACTAAGAGAAACTGATTGGCTACATCTGTTGAATGGAATCACCTATTAATATTTTGTTCCCATGTTCTTGGAAGGAAGTTCTAAATAGGGGGATTCTAATAAAAGGACAATGGTAGATGGCATGTGCCTAATCAGCTAACCAACTAAAAGAGCCATGAACCTTCAAAAGAGCTGAAATTTCAATCAGGCTTTCTTAATATATTATATATGCAATGTCTAATATACTTTGAATTACAAAGAATCTTAATATGTAGTAGGCTTTGAATTGGAAAGAATCTTAATATGCAGCAGGTTTTAAAGATGATATATTCTGCAACTGTATATGAAAGAGAAATCACATGTTCAAATTCTATTTTGGGTAGGTATGAAGGGACTATGAAAAGGACATGAGACACTTCACTAGATTGTTGTAATAATACAATGAAGAGTTTGTTTGTTTGTATGTTTTTTCAGATAGCATGGGACTATTATTTTCAATTCTTACTTTCTAAATATAAAATAAAAGTAACTATTTTAGTTCTCTGTTATAGCTAACTTGTAAGCTTAGCAGCATTTATCTGCATTAGTTTTTGGTATCAGAATATTTGTGATAGTCGAGAGGGGAGTTTACATAATTTGGGAAAGAAGGGGCAACAAAAATGTAGGCACTCGGAGAAAAATTTGAGAAGTGTTTAGAATGCTAGAGGCCCTTAAGGTCAAATTATGATTGGATGAGTTTGAAGAGGACCTAGAGAAATTAGGAAATGTTGCTAGGGCTTCAAACCTTTTGGAGAGGCTTATTGAAGTATTGATTAGATATTCCATAGTAATCTTGATATATTCATAGATTGGATCCAAAAGTCGGACAAATACTTTGAGATAGAAGACATGGACAAAGATGATCTAAAAGGAGTAGAAATCGTTGCCTCTAAGTTGAAATTGCATGCAGCCCTATAGTGGAAAAATGTGCAGAGTTCAAGAAGAAGATAAGAAAAAGATAAAATTCACCTTTGGCTTAAGATGTTGAGTGTAGACTTATACCAAACAAATCATGAGGCTTCAAATTTGAACAGATATACAAGAGAGTGAAGAACAAACAATTGCTGGGCATGTGAATGGGCTCAAATTTCAACTTCAAGATTAAGTGGAAGTTCCCATTGTACAATTGTAAATGAGGCATATAAATATGCCTTAAATACTGAGAATAAATTAAATCAGAAAAATAATAAATATAACAAAAATGATGCATATGATAAGCTGAGAAATATGTATGTGATGAACATGACAACAAAATTAGCTCTTTATTGAAATCTCCCAAGAGGAAAGTTGCAGGGAGTAGAAGTATTATTAACACACTGTAATACAATATCTTATTCCAGGAGGAGACAAGGAAAAACTAGTATGAAGTAAAGAAAGACAGATCAAATGCCTTTGCTGCAATTACAAACAAGAAAGTATTTTCTTTGAAGGAGCACAAGCACAATAGAAGTTTGAAAATTCAACATCAAATCTCTTGAAATCAATCAAGAAAAGATGAAAAAAAACTACAATAAGCCTAGACATATGGACAAGGTTTACTTGAAAAAGATTGTAAACAAAAAGAAGCAAAATAAACGTGAGAGAATTTCTGTTAGAGAATTGAACTATTGGTATTTTTATACCTTTGAAGTATGGATGATTGGATGGAATAGAATTATATTATTGTTACTATTTCTGTTTGTGTGGATTTTCTCTTCATTTGGTAGTAGCTTGGAGCCTTTATTATCACATGTATTTGGTGTTTGTATTCTTTCGATTGGTGCATCTTCATCTTGTTATTTGTTTTTTGTTTTTTTTTCATAGGTGGCATATTGGAGGATGAGAGGATTTTTTGCTTTGTATGGTGGCATCTTGAATGTTATTGTAGGTATTTGGTGTTTGTATTCTTTGGATTGGTGCATCTTCA
>MU226050.1:734077-749236 GCA_018584345.1 Thuja plicata
TTATTTGTAGCTAACTTAAGATAAATGATTAACATATGCAGGAAAGTTAACCCCTTTGGCAAGGATCGTGCACAGTGACATGGATCGGCAGGTATAAGTCAATAAATAGACATAATTTTCTTATATTATTCTTTTTTAAATAAACAAAGAAGAAACATATATATATATATATATAATTTAATTATTATCAAAATTCTAGTAGTTGAAGCGGGGATGTGACAATATCTCATTTGATGAATTGCACGAACCACCAAATAGGCACTTGTCAGATCTATCTACATCGAATGATGAAAATGAGGTGGTAGATGAAAGTTCTACATGTACTACAGCTAAAATGGGGAGATCAACTAGAGATCAAAAGATTAGAAAAAAATTCAATAAATTCATGCAATTTTTCCTTGTTAAAGGGGGGTCATGTTCTTATGATGATGAGAGCAAAGGCGACATCAAGGTGCCCTTTCGGTACACACATATTGAGAAAGAATGGGAACCTAATGAGCTACCTCCAATTAACACTGATTTTTGTGTTAATAAGAGGATATATTGCATAGCTCCATCCTCATTACATGGTTTCGGCCTATTTTCCATGAATGGGATAAAGGGATGTTACAACAAAGTTGTTGAATTGATGAAGTATGTCGGTCCTTGTTACAATTACAATGATTGGATGCAGATTGTTCAATATAAAAAAAGTATGCATAGGTATGCACTATCAACAAATTATATACAATGGAAAGAAAATGATCAAAGTAAAATATTTTCTATGTACATTGATGGGAGACCAAAAGAAACAGGTAATATTGTATGTTTTATAAATAGTACGCGACCTTCCTCAACTAATAAGCAATCCAATTGCATTTTTGAGGTGTGTGAGGGAATCAAGTTTTTGTATGTGCGATAAAATTAATAAGTGCAGGGGAAGAACTGCTAATAGATTACCATTTAAATCACATAGATACAAACAAAGTTACTATCAGGAGGGTGGCCGTAAGTACTATATACCATTTTATTAATAAATTTTTTTTTCTAAGATCAGTTCGCTGGAGTTTTTATATTTAATCTTTGTCATAGGACGATATGAATCCTCCATAGGATAGAGGCTAGGAGGATGCTCCTCCCACCCATTCTTCAGCCATGGTAAACCTTATTGAAACTGTGCAAATTAGATAGTTGAAAAATGTTATATTATTATCTTATTTTATTTAGGGTTTTGGAATTTTTATAAAAGTTTTACTAATATTTCTGTCACAATTTGATGTTCAGGATAGGGGAAAAGAACCTGAAAGAATAGAGGCACCTACCCCTTCTGATGACGATATCCTAGAGGTGCCTAATTTAACATATATGATGAGGAAAAAACTGAAAAAATCAATTTAGAAATTATGAGCATTTTTGATGATCCAAATCCAATAGAGGAGATGGTGAAGAGGCAACATGAATTGATGGCCATAGCATGTCGTTATGAAGTAAGCAGTAATGAATCTTTAATTATAACAAAACTTCAATAAAGGTTAATTTTATGTTGTGAACTAAAATATGTATGTGTTCTTGTTACAGGAGTTTTTGCAAACTCAAGTACCTGGTTCTACTCCAGCTCACGATGAGGGTGGTACTATCAGAGTTGTGGCTGCCTTAGGTAACATAATCCTTAAGTTGACAAGTTACAAGGAATTTTTCTTTAATTGAACATTCAAAAAATTCTTAAGTTAACTCTTACTTTTATTATATCAGAATGTCTTTGCTAACAATGTATTGTTTACTAGGTGATCAAGTGTAGGAGACTCCTAGGAGGTCGATGGTGGTCCATTAGACTTTTCCAAGTGCAATGTTGGTAACAGGGGGCATGCAAACATCGACGCCTTTAGGGTCTATCCCTGGTAAATCCTTTTTTTTCTATATTTGGTTTTGTGTTAGTTATGATTTGATAATTTGTAGTTTAATCATGGGTGCATCTCATAGTGGATTAATTTTGTGTACTAGCAGATACACTGCCACTGTCTGCTATGCCAGATACAGATGCTAGTACATGTATTGGTGATAATTCACTATCATTTCCTGGATCTACCCGTGTTTCTAGCACGGGAGTTATGCAGACATCATTCTTGATTGACGAAGATGAATTGATGCCTTTAAAATGTCCTAAGATTCTGGGTACTTTTAAATTATTATTTTTTATATTGTAATATGCATTTACATATTCATAAGAAGTTTTGGATTGACAATCCCATGACATTTTTTGTAGGAAATGATTCATTTTATAAGATTCTTTATGACCTCGCATTGAAGATATTTGGGCCCACCATACATACAAGGTACACAACTTTTCTTTTACTATATTCAAGATACACAACTTTAGTTAATTTTTCTATCTAATAATTTTGTGTTTTTTCTTAAAAGGTGGAACTTGAAAGACAAAAAATTAATAGATCAGCTCATTAAAGATTTAGAGCATGAGTTTGGTAATATTTTTGAGGAGAAGAAAATTTTGGAAAAATCTACCAAACATCTTAAGACTGTGAGGGACTCATATAGAAGGATTCTCGTCCAGAACCCAAAGTACGAGTGTCCTCCCTTTATTCCAGCGAGGGATTGGAATGAGTTCATTTTGGATGCAAAGGAAAAAGTGGATGTTAAAAGAGGAATTACACCAGCAAATGAGAGAAGAAGGTATGCAATAGTATTAACTACTACTAGTACAATGTAATAATGAAATAATTAGGAATATTTATATCTATATCATCTAACATATCATATTAACATATTTCAAACTTTTCATAGGTTGCAGGACACATCAAAGGCAACAAAGGCCAGGCTGCAAAAGATCAGGCAACACAGACTTGGCTTTGGTGGATATTCTAAAATTAAAGCACGAATTGTAAGTAGCAGTAAATGAATTACAAAAAAAAATTATTTATAAAATGGAAATAATTTTGTTTAATCAAAAAATGCAGGGCTCTGATTTTAATTTAGAGGCCATGGCAGAACACAAAAAAATTTCCTTCAAGGAAGGCTATCAAGCCGTGGATGAATGCCTACACCAAGCTTCCACTGGCCCAAACCAAGAGTCTCTTGCATCATGTGAACATGTAAATATGCCAAAATAAATATATTAGAAACTGAATACTTGAGCAACAATCTATTTGATAATAATGTGTGCATGACATTGCAATGCAGCCTCCTGATTGTAACATAGATCCTATGCCACATTATGAAGCCCTTGATGTGCATCGTAGTGTCGATGGAGGTGTTCATTTTCTATTTAAAAATAATTATGTAATTATTAATACAATTTAACATCTTAAATTGAACTTGGTGTAACTTTTTTTGTGTATATTTTAGAGGATACAGAATGTCATGCTGAACGAGTGCCAGAGGATGTTGAGACTGATCACCATGTAGATCATGTGGCACATTCAGGTAAAGAAAATTTATGTTTTGTTCACTTAAATAATTTTTTTGATTTATAGTTCTTTTACTTAATTAAATACATGTAATTCACTAATATAAAATGGTTTGAATTTAACTCATGATGCAGTTGTTTTTGAAGCAGACCCCCCTTTGGCATAGTGGCCACCTGTTCCTGAACAGATGAGGAAGGGACATGCATTGACATTAGAATCAATAGATGAGGGGAATGATGAGGACATTGATATATTCGTCTTGCAAGATACTTAAAAAAAAAGAAGTCCAAGAAGCCCAAAAAGTAATGATGCTAATGAATTTTATGTGTTAATGAATTATTCATGAATGTTGTGTGTTAATGAATTATTCATGAATGTTCCATGTTAATGAATTTTATGTGTTAATGAATTATTCATGAATGTTGTGTGTTAATGAATTTTAGGTGTTAAAGAATGTTATCATGTGATTATAATGATTGAATGTTATATTTCAAAAATGGTTGAATGAATGAATGAATGTTATTAGATGTTAATGGGGAATTTAGAGTGATGTTAGGGGGCAAGGGGCCAAATGAGCTTCCACCTTCACGTGGTTGGCCTTGTTAAGTAGAAAATATTAAACTATTCTCGAAACCAAGTGAAGCTCAAACTAAACTAAATAGAAATCACATTTCTAAGGCTAGCTATCCATGGCAAATATCCAGCACCAAAATCTATATACTTTTAAGTTTACATCAAAATAAGGCTAGAAAGTAATGGTAAACTAAGTTATCAAATTTAGTACATCACAAACAAGATTTTTTGCACTCGATAGAAACCAACTTTTTTTGATGTGCCCCTTGGGAATCTCAGTATGATTCATGTCTACACACTAGCAGAATAATTGTTAATTGAAATCTTGGGTAGCAATTTTTAATTTTTATGCACTATATCTCTTGCAGTGAGATGTGCCAATTTTTTCTTTTACTTAAGAGAATAAGTTAGGCCTTTTAATTTATTTGGTGCTTTGCAACCTGTTCACCGATGGTGGAAAGCCCCTTCAAATTGTGGCCATTGCTCACTCATCCAACTATAAAAATAAGCTTAACAAGAGCTATTGCATAAGCACTACCCTTTACCCATTCATTTTGTTCTCAGTGTCATTGCTCTCTATTATTGAAAAGGGCTGAATATTATAGTACCCACAACCCAATTTATTCTTCTCTACTCTTGTTCTCTGCTCTTGAAAAGTTCTCTCATTCATTACTTACTACCCAATTCACTACACACTACCTAATTCATTCATTCAATGCTTTTGAAAAGCTCTTTAAATTTTCTTTGGAGGTTTAGAGTCATGATATTTCCAGTCTGTGAATATGTACTGTAGTGCCTCTGGCAAAAAATAGAAGCAATATAAAATAATGAGAAAGCACTAAATGCTTCTCAAATTGGAAAAGTCTGTTAATCTTGTCTAACTCACTTTACAACCTCCAGTCCTTTTTGAAGTCTGATTTGAGCCTTAGGATATTTCAGTAGGGAAAACCCTTTTTCTCACTATGAAGAGGTGATATAGTTGAGACAATTAAGTTTTTAGTATTCTCCCCTAGCCTCATTAGCTCAAGATCAAAAAGGTAAAAAGAAAAAGTAGAGACTTGTCACTCCCGAAAATCACCTTGTCACCCTTCCCTCTATTGATTTACATCCCTGTGTTTTTTTTGTGGTAGTCGAAAGAAGACTGATTGGCATTATATTTGGATCATTTTGGTTCCTTCAAAGACACTATGTGAGGGATATTCTGAGCACAAATTCAAGAAAATTTCTTCCAAACCATCCCTCTGACAATAGATCTTGATGAATGAATTTATTTTTGGGGATATAAACTATTTGAGGATGATATTCTTTATGGGCTAAACTCAAATCCAGAACAATTAAGATATCTCAGCTCCATATAATTTACCTTTCTATTTCTTAAGCAAGCTATAATGTTATTTCAAATGACCTATTTCTTAGTCCTTACTAATTAATTCTTCCTTACAAATGATAGTGTTCATTTCTTTTCTTGGCATTTTGAAATTTTTGTTCAAGACCACCTCATGTTTATTTTTGTATTGGTGCAGGCATGGTGATGTAGTTAAAATACATAGCCTAGGATTCCCTTGTGTTATGATTGCAATCCCAGAGGCTGCAAAGTTTGTGCTGGTGCCCACATTTATCATGCCAACATTCCTTGCGAGCAAGAAGCAGTTGCTAGGTCATAATGCTCTATTTGTCCAAGGAGAATTTCATGCACCCTTTAGGAAAGTTGTGTAGTCCTCATTTCTTCTTGAGGCCATCCATAGAATGGCTATAGACATAGATGGAACTGCCCAAGATAACTTGTAGATGTGGGGGGTTCATACTATAGTTACATTCTAGGAGATGAAAAAGGTTTGGCTTACCTGCCATTGAAGATCATAAATTTTGATTTTTTAAATGGTATTTTGATCAAAATGAGATTGCAATGATATCAATTTGATTTGTCCGTTGAATGAATATGGTTTTGTTATGTTGTGATTGCTTCTAACATGAATTTTTAATTTTGGCAGTATGGATTTGATGTAGGAGTTTATTCTATTTTCAGTCCCCTGAATCCTTCCTACAGAGAAGATCTGAAGAAATATTACCGCATTCTTGAAGTGGGATACAATTCATTACCTGTTAATCTCCCTGGAACTCAATTCAATAAATCTACGACAATATGTATTTATGTATTGATAAGATGTTGAAGCCTAAGGTTTGTTGATTTTGAATTTAACTTATTATTTGCTAATGATTAGAAAGTTTATGTTATTCTTGTTTTTCACAAGAGATGAAAAAGCTAGAGTTTTCTTTGAAAAAGATAGGAACCATGCAAAGTATAAATGAACCTTAAAAGTAGTTTAGAGATCAGGCTAATAATCTACACCAAGCCCATTGGTTGGAATTTTATAATCCTTCAGTGGTTTTCCTCAAAATATGCATATTTTTTGAACATCTGGTGAATGTAGATTTTGTGATTGGCTACCTGCTATATTTTGTTTGTTTGAGGTTAAATAGATAATCTTAACATTAAGTAAGGGTCATCACTATTTTTACATATATTTTAATGCTAATTGAGATCATGTTGAGCACTATTTAAAACACATATGTTGGTTGTGTACATATCTTTATCTGTTATATTTATATGCAACAGTTCAACAATGATGAAACATGTAATATTGAACAAACTTTTATGACTCTCAAACTCTATCAGAATAGGACTCCAACATTTCTTGTTCCTTGGGCTACTACCACGTTCAACTTGATGCAAAGTACTTCCCTTGACATTCTATCTTGTTTTTTGGTCAGCAACATATCCTTATATTCTTCAAGACTGGATAAAGATAGGGAAGCAATATAGTTTTATCATGGTTTGTATTTGTTGTTCAAAGCATGGATATCATGAACTACCCAACATTTGTTGGTGTTGATTCTTAGTAAAATGGCCCATGTGCAGGGAATTTTGGTTTTTGCCTCAGTTATGGCTACATTGGGATTGAAAATTGTGCTAGAGTCTTCTCGTCAACTTATTTCGAAGGTAAACTCCCTTGTCATGGATATACATTTAAGAATGAGATATCTATTTCACCTTATTGTGTATGTTTTTTTGACATGAACATTTCGTATCACACTTTGTGATCTATCATCAGGATGTAAGAGAAAAGAGCATGAAGGTATGTAAAGAATAATATTCTCATTTAGTCTTGCTTGCCATTTCTGTAGAACATTTTAGTTGTGTTAAAGTATTATTCATGAATTACTCTGTCATGACTTGTTGAGTTATTATTCCTCAGCATTCAGGTTGGTTTCTTATACCCTTGAAGTCATAATTTAGATAGAGATTCCATGTAATAAATTGCTATTATTCATTTTATAAATTCATAGAAACACAAGCTAGAACTTGTAAGAGTACCTCAAATCTTGTAATATTATGCATTTGGTTGTGTAAGCATGCCTGTATGGTTGCTACATGGAATTTTGTTGAGTAATATTCTTGTGTGGCTGAAATATATCAGTTGCTCAGATTTCATTCATTAATATTTGTTCTATAATTACTTTTCCATACTTTCAGAGCTATTATCCTTCAGGTTTCAGGTTGTTTTGATAACAAAGTTGCGATCTGTTTAGATATATATCCTTTACAATTTCAATTGTCTCATGAAAACGTAGCTGATGCTTATGGTAGATGCTCATACTAAACCCTCCAGAAAAGTGGGATACACTTTCATGTCTGTATAGTGGAGTTATTGTTAGTAATAACTAAGAGAGGGGGGGTGAGTCAGTGACCTTAGACATTTATCCAATTTAAAATTTAATCCATCAATCAATACTTCTCAAATTATTAAGTCCCAACAAGATGCATGCCTTTGAAATATTTGAAACAAATAACTGTCTGTCGGTTTACCTTGTCTGTCCTATTTCTCCTTGATAACTGATAAGCAATAAACTGTATTTACCGATACTCAGTAAATATACAGAGTATACCAGTCAATCCATAAATGCATATGCAGAATGTAAAACAATCAAGTAATGAACCATACACACATAACACAAGGATTTTAATGTGGAAACCCTGTTAAGGGAAAAAACCACTGGGACCGGTACCTCAAATTTTCACTCTTCTGAAGTGAGCCCTATTAGGAGCCAACCCTGTTAAAGGTTACAAACACACTGTTAAGCATGACCTTGTTAGAGGATTTTCAATAGATAGGTTGTCACTAAGTATATGGCATCTACACTACCATCCTTGAATGAGTCTCATGACTGTTAATAGGTTTTATGCAAATCTTATTACCATCCTTGTATCAGCCTCCTTCTAAGACTTTTAATAGGCTTTAGGTAAGACCGGTGCTACTATCATGAGTCAACCTTCTGGTAATCTGTTAGGATATACCTCAATTACAAAAGACTATTAAGTCCTGCTTTGTTAAGAGACTTAATGCTTCAATGGTTAAACTGAAACAAAATGACCTGTTTCTAATGTAACTGAATTGCAGATTTTCAGATCTATTTACTTATAATATGTTTCTGATCAATGTATCAATTCAATTCCTTTGTACTTAACTCTTTCTTCTTTATGATGTCGTGCTTTTCTATTTGTCGGTGTCTACAGAATTCTTTAGCTCTTCCTTAGCTTGATTGATCGGGACTGCATGAAGTTTAACCTTCATCAGTTTCTCTTTAGCATCTTTTATCAGTTCACTCCCCTGTGTATTTAATTGATCATGGACCACTATAAAGAATGAATTATGCTTGTCTCTTAAATAGATATGATATTCCTTAATTTTTGGTTCTTTCTTCTTGATTCTTGGCATGAAAAACAATCTATCCAAATTGAGTTACGACTTTAAATCCAGATTTATCTCGTAGTTATATTCTTACCAGCTGTATAAACCATCTTTAACTCACTTACTTAACTGTGGTTGAGTAAAAAAAATCAAACAACTAGTTATTTTTATCATTAAGCTCTACCAGCTAGATATTTTTGCATTTTCTGATCTCTTTATTATGTTGGTCAATTCTGCAGTTCGTCACCGGTGACAACTGCCAGTTCTGTTAGTGTAGCCTCAGTTAGCTTTAGGATCTCCGTTTGTCGGGAATTATTGGATCTTGCTCATTGGGAAACACTATTTTTATCTTGTCGGGCATCCTTTGATTTTGCTTCATCAGGCAATACTGTCTTCTACTCGTCAGGCATCACTGTGACTTTTTTCTCTGTCTTTACCGATGGTGTGCACTCCACCAATGTAGTCTATCACTTAATGAATACTTGACTTTTATGCATTGCTAAAAGCATAACATTTATTCCATTGATTCTCTAAAGTCTTTGGCATTATGTGTATGACAATACAGATTATATCAAGTTGATATCAATGACAATACAAACCATTAACTGATTTAATGTCTTGCATTCTCTTCAACTTAATATAGTCAACCATTTAATCAATTACATGTCATCAATCTCTCCCTTTGGCATTGATGGAAACTGTAGACGTCCAAACTCGTTCTTATATTAATTTAATTAATATTCCCATAACATTATAGTTAATTTTAATTAATTATATTTGTTATATTCTTCTGTCTATTTAATTAAATTTATTTAATTAAATATGATTCATTCTCCTAAGTATTTAAATTTAATTTAAATACTATCCATTTTAATGTATTAAATCTTATTTAATACATCATCCCTCATTAATCCCCTTTTAAATAGATTTTTAATTTATTTATTCCTTCACATGACTTAAATTCTACTAAACCACAATTAATCCAAATTAATTTAGATTAAGCTAATTTGAACCTAGATCTTACCCTACCTCACATCACTCTCACCAAATAAACCTATTTATTAATTAACTAAGGTTAATTAAGCTAATATCTTGATTCCTACAACAATTAGTCTTAATTATTTTCTCACACGTGTGAGCAAATTTTTAAAAATTGACTTTTTTAAAATAATCCTTAATTGGTGCCAACAAGGTTTCTTACACCTATGATGACACCTTCTTACACTTTTCCAAAGTGTCTCATTGGCCCAAAACTCTTACACCCTCTTACACCTTCTTACAAGATCCTTCACATGTGTACTTTAAGTACACTTTGACCCATCACATCCAAAGTTGCTCACACATGTGTGAGCAAAGTGGGCCTTTTGCATGGCTTATGTGTCCCTCATGTGGCACCTATGTGGATACCACATGAGCTCCACCTCATCCAAGCCCTCTCTCTCCTTCAAAAACTCTACAAATAGAGACCTTTGTCAAGAGCAAAGCATCTCTCATTTATGAATTGTTATCATGCTAGTATAGCTCTAGAAATTCTTAGTGCATTTTATGTTCATGCTCATTAGTTTATAGTTGAATTTAGAAATTACATGTTAGGATAATGTCAAATGAACTTATTTCTATTGTCTTATGCATATCATCTTAGCTTAGTCTTTGAATCTTCATCATAGTATAGCTTTTGCATTCATCAAATCATTGTGATGGCTTTGAGACAAGTTCCTCATACTTATTCTTAAGCTCTTCACTCTCTTAGCTTGCATTGTTATCAATAGTGAAATTTAATATATTGTGTTGGGAGAGCACACCCACAAACCTCTCTAAGAGAAAATCAACAAGGCTTGGGTACACTTGTTTGGCTCATCGGAGGTTGTGATGAATCTCTACTTGTTATTTAATAGTATTCTTTACATATGTATGATGTTGTTATTTAGTGTTTATCTCTAACATTTGCATGTCTGAGCGTGCTCGCAACAGGTTAGGTTTCATTGCATATATTTTGGCACGCCCGGTGGGACCCACGTCCCAAATTTTTTAACATTTTTGCAGAATTTTTTGCATTCGGAGAACTCTAACACAGACCTGTCTCCGCTCTGGAGTCACTATCTATGCAGATTGTCGTCTCTGAAACTCAATCATCTGTGCAACTTGGTCATCTGCGCATAATATTCACCATCTCTGCCTGCTTAAAAGCAATTTATAAAGCTATGGTTTAAAAAACTATTTTTATAAATTTTCAGTATTTTTAACTCTCGAGTTTCTGATAGAGATAGATTTTTTAAGAGTTAAATGCTGACAGAGTTGATAAAAATATTATTTTTTAGTTTTAATAAATCTGTTTATTTTATATAAAAATCTGACTATCTATTCTTTGTCGTCTACGCAGGTATTCTATCATTTCCATAGATCACTGTCTGCGCAGATCACCATCTGCGTTAATCCGCCATCTGCGCCTATTTTCTGAGACTTGTGTTTTTTAACACATTTGACATTCAAAACTACTAACCAGTGCATGCAGGTTTTGGGGTTTATGTTTTGAAATGAATTTGTATGCTTAAACACTTATCTTAGAACCTCACTCAATCTTGAATGTAAAGGGAATGAACCTCACAAATCTTGAATGACATAAGGCCAATGAACACACTTTCTAAGCTTTTTGTTTTCTATGTGGGAAATAAATTGAACCTGAATGATTAACCATACTATTGTGTCTTTTGCTTAGGTAAAAAACATTTAGTTGCTCTTAAATAGGTTCAATTTAGAATGAACTCTTTTAGGTGTGTTTGAAGAAGTGTTTCTCAACACTTCTTTCAAGCTATTTGTCTTTAGTTTAAATCCCTTTAATTTAAGTGATGCGTTGACTAAACTATAGCCATATCCTCTCCCCTCACCTTCGCGGATCTTGGGTGAAGAGAAAGCTTAGCTTAATCAAGCCTCTACAGAGGCCTGTCTAGAGGGAGCGCTTCCCCTTTAGAGGACGACCTCAAACCGGTAATCCCTTCAGTTGGTATAGAAATAAGGTGTGACCCAAAGGTCTGCTTTATCCCTTCAAGCTCGGGCGGGTCGTGTTCAATGGTAGTCCATACTGAGTGAATATCCTCAGGATACTAGCATGGTTAAACTAGAGACTTAAGTGTCGCACGCCGTACAAACCGATTGTGGCGACGCCACAAAACCTTACTAGCAGCCATAAAATAGTAGCCTACCCAGTTCACCTTCAAATAGTGATTTATTATAGTGCAAGGGGAGGGAAGAATCTCCCCCCAAGATTCCCATCATACATGTCCTAGGGTATTATGTTGCGAAAGAGATCTTCGTAGCACGGTGACAATACCTGGCAAAAGAAAAAAACACGGGCGCCCTTCCGGGGGTGACATGATGTGTGAGCTGAAGGAGTACCAAGCAATGGGCCTATAATATTTTATGTGAAGCCAAATTCCTAAGGTAGCTACTGTTTGAACTGTCTTTCGATGTGCTAGACCCAGTGAAAACATAAGTGGTTTGAAAGAATCACTTAAACATACACAATCAAAACATTACAAAGCTAGAACAAAATCCCTTAATGTGACATGTGATTGTATCCCTCAAGGTTGCTTTGTCCCTTATTGGATTTTTTTGAGATGTGTGTTTGTTATTTTCTGGTTTGCTTGTGCTTAAAATCAGTTCTTACCATCGAACAATTTGCCCAAAATCAGACTGAACATCAAAAATCTGTCCAAAATTTTAACACACTGCATTAGTCTCAGTCAGCCATCTCCACTCTGGATCCGCTGTCTATGTAGATCACCGTCTGCGCAGATCACCGTCTGCGTCTAAGACTGCCATCTCTTCTTGAAAATAGTGAGCTTCAAAAATTGGCCAAGATAATCAAAATTTGATCATCTACAGGACCCTTGAACCACTTGTCCTAAATCATTCATCCACTTGGCCAAAATTGATTTTTTTCATGACATGACCATTTTTAAGAAACATAAGATGGTTAAACTTCCTACATCTTCAGTCCTTAGAGAGCAAAAGGAAACCACCCGTAAATTCAAAGAATTCCAACACATTGCAACATCTATCAAACAAGGTATTGAACACCGTGAAAAGATTGACAAAATCATCTACAATAGTATTGTATGCAAGTTCATGGCCAAGTTTTCACTTAATAGATCTTTTGTCACACTTGAACAATACGATTAGATAACACCTGGCTTCTAGATCATTCTTCCATCATCATCCTTCCTTTGGAGCATTAGATCAAAATCAAATCAAATCCTTAGGTTGAAAGACCTTAATCAGAGTATTGTGAACCTTCATCCTCAAACAAACACAACATTGCTTGTAGTCCATCAGTCTGTCTCAAGTAATTTAAATCCCTTAGTGATATCCCATTTTTCTTGAGATCATAAGTCCATCTTTAAGTAGAATAGATATTACTTTAAATCCTTCGTTTTTTTATCATCATAAGGTTTAACATGCTTAGGTTTTGTCTCAAAAACCTTTAAATCAATTAACTCATTTATCCAATCAATTAAATCAATCATCAATCAAATCAAATAAATCATCAATCTCCAATCCAATCAATCAATCAAATCAAATCCAATCCAATCAAATCAAAGATATTTTCTCCAATTCATCTTCCACATCTCCTCGTCTTTCATCCTTCTACCATTGTATGGTTGTCACTCGATCCCAAGCCAGAAACATGAGGAGAACAACATCCAACACTAATCATGAAGAGAACCCATTTTCCACCCATTACTTTCATGGAAGTGGGATACAAGCTGAGGAAGTGGCTGAAGAAATGGAATTAGTGGACCAAGATGAAAGACCCAATCAAGTGATTGACTTCCATAGAGATCCCTACAATTTGGAGATGGTTGAGAAGGCCATATTGCATAACAGTGATGAGATATTTCTGAATCTCATCCATAATGGTGTCACAGTTCCTGAGGACTTTGATGAAACACTCCTTACCAAAAATGTCACTAAAACGACTATCGCCACTTTAGCAACTGTGGCTTCTACTTCAAATGCTACATCATCGTGTGACACTGGTAAGAGACCTACTAGCGAAGCTCTTACATCAACAACAATATCAGCACCTGTATCAACAACCATATCAATACCCCAGCTGACACCTGAACAAATCCAACAAATCATAAGTGCTTTACCAAATAATACTACACACAATAGCACTCAAACGACAAAAAATCAAGGAGCAAGTGCTAATGTCAACAACATAGGGCAAGTTTCCACGCCCTTGTCCTCCTTGTTTCAAACAATGGGGGCAAAAATGTCCGCAAACAATACATCACAAGCCTATCAATATATACCTCCTCTGACGATTGGTATGACCTCCACAGGCTTTTCAGCTGCACAATTTGGAGGAGGTGGAGGTTATGTACCCCCATTTTTCACACAAAGTAATCCAGATTTCACCCAAGAATTCAATGAGCTCAAAATTATTGTACAAGGTTTACAGAATGGGGGCAAGAAGGAGTTCTCTTTTGAAGAGATTTGTCCCTACCCATTTGACAAGTCTATCACAATGCAACCATTCCCACCAAACTTTGAGATACCTAAATTTGAAAAATACAAGGGAGAAACATGTCCTCTCCAACATCTCAAAGAATTTTACATTGCATGTCAAGAGGTTGCTTATAATGAGAACTATTTGAAAAGACTTTTCACTAGGAGTCTTGGAGGCGCAACCTTGGAATGGTTCATGGCCCTTCCTTATGGATCAATTTCTACCTTCTCTAACCTTGCGGAGAAGTTTGTTGTACAATATTCATATAACATTGAGCATCAAGCAACACTCAGTGATTTGTGTAACACTAAACAAGAGAATGGAGAAACCTTTGCTAGTTTATTACAACGATGGAGACATATTGCAAATCGCATGCCATGGAAAATCCTTGATAATCACTTGATTGACATCTTCACAAAGAATTTAATCCCCAAAATGTCCTTCCAAATGAAGATGGCCTCACCTGATACCTTTGAAGCCCTTGTCAAGAAAGGAAAGGACATTGAAGATGGCCTTTTACAAAGAGGTACCATCAAACATTATACTCCTTCCAATAATGATAAGCCAAAATTTTGGAGTAAGAACAAAGGAGTTGTCAATGATAGAGTGACTGATGCCAAGCACATTCAAAATGTTCAAGCCTCCAACAATACCAATCAAAAAAATCACAATAACAATCAGTATCAAAATCAGTACCACAACAACTACAATCAGAATCAGAATCAGGCCAATCAGAACAATCAGAATAAAAAAAACAATCAGAATCAGAACAATCAGAATAATCAACAACCACGTAATCAATCATTCTTGTTCCCGCGCAACAATTATAACAACAACAACAATGATAATCGACAGCGATGACAATTCACAGCTTTAGCAGAGCCTTTAGATGTGATCTTCAAACAACTCGCGGATCAAGGAA
>MU226050.1:749286-760533 GCA_018584345.1 Thuja plicata
CAATCATTCTTGTTCCCGCGCAACAATTATAACAACAACAACAATGATAATCGACAGCGATGACAATTCACAGCTTTAGCAGAGCCTTTAGATGTGATCTTCAAACAACTCGCGGATCAAGGAATGATCATTTACCCAAATACTCGACCTTTTGATGAGAACCAACCGAAACCTGTTTGGTATAGAGATAATGAGTATGGTGATTATCATCGCATCAAGGGACATGATACCAAGAAATGCATGAATCTTAGACACTTTGTGCAAGATCTCATTGAAGATGGGAAAATTAAGGTTGAGAGTCAGAATGCATCCTCATCTAATGCGAAACTCAAGGTCTATAATCAACCTTTCCCACCCCATAATCAAAACAATGCATCAAATTCTATTCCCTATGACTATTATACCAATACCATTATAGACCATGATCAAACATGTGGGATTCTAGATGAAAATGATATCTTTGGGTTTGATTCCCTTTGTGGCCACATTGAAGAAGTTGACACGCATGTTAATACCATAAAGCTCAAAGCTGCTGATTGTAATGCTACTACACGAAGACCCAGAGTCACTGTTCAAGCTATTGATAAACCTTATACATTCGCAAATCCACCAGCTGCACCATCTACTGCTACTCGACCTGCCTCACATTTTGACTTGCTGGCCCAATTGTGAAAGACACCTACACAGATATCCAATCTAGAGCTCTTAACAACATCGCCAGTCCATAGAGAAGTCCTTGATAAAGATCTAAACAAATCCTGTGTTCCTGAGAACATTAATGCTGCACAATTCAAAGCCATGATATGGAACTTAGTTGCACAAGAACATCTAGTTTTCACTGATAAGGATTTTAGTGGTCCCGATCCTCATCATAATAAATCCCTCCACATAGAAGGTAAAATCCACTCCACAAGAGTCAAAAGAATACTTATAGATGGATGGATCTGGCCTAAATTTTTGCACATTGAAAATGATTCATAACATTGGTCTTTCTGAGGACCTCATTGATAAAGGCAAGAAAATTACAATAAAAGCTTATGATGATAGAGAACGCAAAAGCAAGGGCTTGATCACATTGCCCTTACAAGTGGGCCCAGCACTGATTGAAACTTTTTGCCATGTACTAGATCTTGATTTACCTTATAACGTCTTGCTAGGATGTCCATGGATACACGCTATCAAAGGTGTACCCTCTACCTATCATCAGTGTCTGAAGTTCCCACATCATGGTAGAGAAATCACAATTTCTGGAGATCCTAAGCCCTTTCAATATTGCAAAAGATTGGAAGGCAAACAAGCTAATTACTATCCGTTGAATGAATTTGGCCGACATTCCAATCACAAACCCCCTGGTTCAGAAAAGACATCTAAAACATCAACTAAGGAAACTAAAGGAAAAGAAAAGGTTACTGAGGACAAGGCTACTGAAGACAAACCTTCCTCATCTGAAGCAAAGGCAACATTCACAGAACAAGGTATGGGAGAATATAAATTTGAAAGTGCTTTATGTGTTGGGAAACTTCCCTTGTCTCCAAAGTCTTATGGGAGACCATCACCATTACCCCTTTCCAAGGATAAAGCACTTATGCACTGCAAGTCAACTATTTTTGAACATTGTGGGTCCTTATCAGATGAACACATGGAATATAGTGTCCTTGACTGGCTCTATAATGATGAAGAAGAAAAACCTGTAACTTTCCCCAAAGGAAAGTATCCTAAAGTTACTCCCATTGTTGAAAACATGGGATATCATGGTACCGGTCTTAGAGCTAATGAAACAGGGAAGAAGAAAATTATAACAGCTAATGGTTATCCTAAAGGACATGGATTGGGTTCCGTAGAAACTAAGACTAACTTCGCTAAGGATTATTGTCTAGCTACCTCTGAATCAAACACTGAGGAAGAGTTCTTGAAATCCCTTTCCAATACATTGAAGATGACCTAACTGATAATCACCATGTCCTCACTATTACCCAAGCTGACCTTTCGTCCCCTCGTTTACCCCTCACAAACCTTGAATTAATTGACTAGGATCAGCAAGACTCACCACCAGCTTTGGATATATGCGATTCCCATGAGGCAGTTTTAGCCCTCTTTTTACTTAAAGATCTTTGAGAACATGAACATCATATACACTACAGTGAACAAGCCTACTTTGGTAGCCAGGTCAACTCTCTCAGTCGCAAAAATGGAAAAGAAAATAAAAATTAAAAAAATGAAAATTCGTCCTCTGGTGAAAACCTCTCGCAGGCACCTAAGGATGAAGAAAAAGACAAAATAAATGATGATTCCTCTAGTGAAAACCTTTCTGAGGTGCTAGAGGAGGGAGAGATTGACTTTCCATTTATATCATTAGAAGTAGAAGTGTCCTCTACGATCATTGAAGACACCATTCCAATCAACCTTGGCACAGAAGAAAATCCACATATTACTTACACTGCAGCTTCTCTCAGTGACCAAGAAAAGAAAGACATGACAACATTTTTACATAAGCACAAAATCAAATTTGCCTGGACTTGATACAAATTTCATTATGCATCATCTTGCGGTAAATCCAAATTCAAAACCTGTCAAACAAAAGTTTCGCAAGATGCATCCTCAAGTTGCATTAGTAGTCAAAGTAGAACTTCAAAAGATGTTGGATGCTGAGGTAATCAGACCAATTGACTATCTTGAATGGGTTTCTAATATTGTACCAATAGGTAAGCCTACTAGGGGCATTTGTATCTGCACTAATTTCAGAGACCTCAACCTTGCATGTCCCAAGGATGATTTTCCACTCCCTAATATTGACATTATAGTGGATTTGACGGTAGGACATGAAATGTTGTCACTTATGGATGGATTCTCAGGTTATAATCAGATCAGGATAGCACTAGAAGACCAGCACAAAACTATATTCACAACATCTTGGGGCACTTTTTTTTATCAAGTGATGCCTTTTGGTCTTAAAAATGCAGGAGCTACTTATCAACGAGCAATGACTACCATCTTTCATGACCTTTTGCATGTTATCATGGAAGATTATGTGGATGATATTTTGGGCAAATCCAAAACAAGTGAAGCTCGTATCCCTATCCTTACTACCATCTTTGAATGACTGGAGAAATATAAGCTTAGGCTAAATCCAAAAAAGTGTGTCTTCGGGGTACAATCTGGTAAGCTATTGGGATACATTGTATCACATCGTGGAATAGAAGTTGATCCAAAGAAAGTGAAAGAAATTATTGAAATGCCACCACCCAAAATATTGAAGCAATTATGTAGTTTACAAGGCAAACTACAATCAATCAAAATATTCATGTCACAACTGGCTGACAAAGTGCATCTATTCTCCCATCTTCTACGCAAGAATGTCAAGTTTCAATGGGATTGTTTGTGTCAAAATACATTTGAGAAACTGAAAGCTTATTTGGATAATCCACCAGTGTTAGTGCCACCTATTGCTGGTCATCCTCTGATTTTGTACATATCTGCTATAGAGGTCACTTTGGGAGCCCTCCTGGCACAATTAGATGATACCGGCAAAGAGCGAGCAATTTAGTATCTCAGCAGAACTCTTATTGGCTATGAGTTGAACTATTCCTTAATTGAAAAAGCATGTTTGGTCATTGTTCTCTGTACACAGAAGCTATGTCATTATATGCTTAATCATAAAATTCATCTTGTTGCTAAAATTGATCCACTCAAGTATCTCTTGGCACGCACTGCTGTTACTGGACGTACAACAAAATGGGTTATGATTCTTAGTGAGTTTGACATTGTTTATGTGGATCAAAAGGCCATCAAAGGACAAGTAATTGTAGATCAGTTAGCTAAAGCACCTGTTGACAGTAAACACCCTCTAATCATAGATTTTCTAGATGAATCCATTTTAAATCTTGCCCCAAGTTCACCATGGAAGCTGTATTTTGATGGATCATTCACTCAGAAAGGATCAGGGGCAAGAATTTTGTTTGTTACACCAAAAGGGGATCTCATTCCTAAGTCTTTCAAGTTACAATTTCCTTGTACCAATAATATTGCAGAATATGAAGCCCTTGTACTTGGACTTCGACAGGCTATACAATGGCAGATTCTCACGTTATTGGTTCTTGGTGATTCACAATTAGTTATCAAACAAGTTATGGATGAATATCAAACAAAGGATGACAAGCTATTTCCTTACCGCCGTATAGTTTAAGATCTCAAGACACATTTTACTGACCTAACATTTCAACAGATCCCTCGCGCCAACAACAAAGCAGCAGATGTTATGGCAACAATTGGTTCTTTGATCACAATGCCAGAACACAGTGCACGGTGTGAGTTTCTTGTTGAGAATCTTACAGTCCCTGCCTATGACACGCCGAATTTTGAAATGGTGTGTGAAATTACTGATCCCAATTCCCTATGGTACCAAGAGATATATTCCTACTTGCGTGATGGACATACCCCACTTACTTTAACTCCTAATCAACGTAAAACCTTCATTCGCCAAACTTCTTGATACACAATCCTCGCTGATACCCTTTACCAAAAGCATTTTGATGGAACTCTTTTAAGGTGTCTAAATTCAGATGAACCACAAACATCCCTAGAGGAGGTACATCAAGGAATCTGTGGGGCTCATTCTGGTGGCCTTACATTGGCCAATAATTTGTTACGCACTGGATATTACTGGCCTACTATGGAGCTAAATTCCTACAACTATGTGAAGAAGTGTGTACCTTGTCAGCAGCATGGTGATTTGATACACACTCCCTCCCAAGCACTCCAACCCACCATCACCCCTTGGCCCTTTTCACATTGGGGTCTTGACCTTGTTGGCCAAAATTTTCCTAATTCATCCAATGGCCATAAATACATCCTTTCTACTACAGAGTACTTTACCAAGTGGGTTGAAGCATTTCCTCTCACCTACACTACTGGAAAACAGATTTTGAAGTTTATCCTGAACTATCTTATCTGTCGCTATAGCATTCCTCAATACAATTGTTACTGATAATGGAGGACCTTTCAAGAACAAGGATGTCACAGAGCTATGTAGAAATTTTAGCATTACCCACCATACCTCTTCCAAGTACTTTCCACAAAGAAATGGTCAAGCCGAGGCTACAAATAAAACCATTCTCAGAATGCTCAAGAAGACAGTCGATGAAGCTGGCCGTGATTAGCACCTTTGCCTCAATCCCACCCTTTGGGCTTACCGCACCTAAATTCAAACCCCCACGGGAGCCACTCCCTTTTCCCTTGTTTATGGTACAGAGGCTATTCTACCCATCAAAATTGAGCTCCCTTCCCTCAAAGTCTCTCTGAAGAATCTGTTGTCTAAAGAAGAATACAGAGTTGCCCACTTGCAAGAGCTAGAACTCCTTGATGAGAGATTCCTCAATGCCCTAGACCACCTTCGCGTGTATCAAAATCACCTTCACCTTCAGTTCAACAAAATGATCAAACCTCGTCAGTTTGAGGTTGGTGATCTTGTCCTGCAGCATAACATGAAGAACCTCTAGAACAGAGAAAAGAAAGGGAAGTTTGAACCTAATTAGTTGGGTCCCTTCATTGTTATAGCAAAATATGGTTCCGACACCTATCAGATTGCGTCTCCAGAGGGAGATCCACTCTCTGATCCTGTAAATATTGTACATCTCAAGTGCTTCTATGCTTGATCAGTCAGTAGTCTGTTGTACAATAGAAATTGTTAAGAAAATCCAAAAAATTTTAGAAAAGCAGAAAATCCAAAAAAATCATAAAAGTAGAAAATAAAAAAAAATCAGAAAAGCAGAAAATCCAAAAAAATCAGAAAAGCAGAAAATCCCAAAAAATTTAGAATATTCAAAAAGAAAAAAATTTAGAAAATATCAAAAAAGCATAAAAAATACAAAAGCTTGAAAAGAAACACAAAAATCAAAAGAGAAAGAGAAAAATCCATCCATATGTGAAAACCACTTCGGTGGCACAATGGATAAGTACCATGGTGAAAACTTGTTTCAGGCGCCATGCATAGTCAGATCCACCATCAATTCCCACCATTTGTCTATACTGCTTGCATTGCCTTTTCATAATAAGTGTCGCTACCCATATTTGTGCAGGTAGTCCTTTGACCATTCTCTCACTTCCGCAATAATGATTCCCGCACGACTGAGCTTACCAAATCATGAAACTGAGCTTTGTTCTAGACACAGTGATCACAAATGTTTTACATCAAATCAGCAGACAGATTGACTTTCCTAATGCTCATTCTATTCACAAGCAATTTCCAACGAATTTCCATTTTCTATCAATCAAATCTTTAGCCCATCAGGATGAATCCTTCTGGTGTCGACTGTTCTATCAATCATCCCATCAAATTGTTCATGGAAAGAAATTTTGGACTGAATGACCACTTGGTCAAGATGCCTTTTTGTTGATTTTATCTTGTGTTTTACTATGTCCTTATCGTGGCAGCCTAGATCTCTTATATCTTGGTTTGTTATGGTGAGTATCTAGTGAAATATGTGTCTTTTGTGGTATGATCTGCTTATCATAGTTTTCTAGGTCATTTATGTTTTGATATTCAGTTATGACTATGTATGCCTCACTGGGGGCAGAATTCATGCATCCCATAATCCCTTAAAAGGTCTGGGTGTATTGCCTCTCCTCATGAGTACCATTTCATAGGTCTCCTCATATCTGATATCTCACATTCTTGTTCCTAACAATCTATTTGTTTTGAGAGTCTAGTCCATGTAAAGGAACCATGTCACTTATGTTTTCTAACATATGGTGCATAACTCCTTTTGCAATATCAAACTAGGGTGTGCTCTCCAACATTAACATGGTATTAATCCCACTATCATATAGTTAGTCTTTTCATAAGTAGTTAGGTCATATTGCATTATGGTTTTGCTCTTGGCAAAGGTTTCTATTTATTCCCCTGTCCAGTCATTTAAGTGATTTTATCAGATTTATTGTGATACACACAAAAATACTGTCCTCATTAGTCTTGCATCCATTACATTCATTAGTCATTGCTCATTTTATTAATCATTATTCATTAGTTCCATTAGTCATTGTTCATCACATTGATCATTAGTCATTAATCATTTGCATTGTTATACATTTTACATTATCTTTTTCATTGCTAATTTCATTAGTCCATTAATCATTAGTTCCATTAATCATTATTTATAGCATTATTCATTTGTCATTAATCATTAGTCATTAATCATTAATCATTAATCATTTGTCTCACGTTCCATCCCTTACGTTCATTAATAATTAATCATTACAACATTGCATTATCATTCATTAACCATTACAGCTTACATTATTATTCATGTAGTGTTTATTAAATCATCTACATTGCATTTTCCTTAGCATTAAAAACCATTTGCATTTGCATTCCATTAGTTACATCCATAACATTCATAACATTTTAGCATTCATCAAACATCATATAAAACATTTACAACATCATCCATACATGTTAACATACAAGCATTAACATATCATAATAAATCTGCATCTCATCCCAGCATCACAAATTTGTCAGTCTCATCCTGCATACATATGTTCATCTCATCCTGCATGTCAGTCATAAACATCATATACGATAAACATAAACATCATAAGTACATCCATACATAAGCATATAAAATCATCAAAGATGCATAAACATAAGAGTCTCATAGTCCAAAATAAAGTCCATGTATATATATCAAAAATGTCATCATACATCATGTGTCAAAAATGTTAAAAATGTGTATCCAAAAATCTAAGCAGAATCATGGCGGTGGTTGTGATGGTCCTGCTTCACTGCTGGGACATGGTGGTAACCCCACTGATCCCTATGATGCACACCCTGTACTGGCTGACTGTGACCTCTCAGAGTATGTTGGCGCCCAGGCCCCCTCTGGCACCGCTCCATAATATAATCCCATGTAATATCTGGCCTCTCAGCCCCTGCGTCCTGCCTCTCTTTGAGCAGCCATAGCATCGGCCATCATCTGCCCCACCCCTGCCGCTATCCCTGCTAGCCGCGCTATATCGTTGTCCACCTTGTAGTCCTCAGCAGGTCTATGTGCTAGATCTCGCTCTACTGTCAGAGCTGCTATCTGCACTGCCATCTCTACCTGGTCCTCCTCCCAATCCCCATGCTCCTCAAGGATGGCGAACTCTCCACTATCCACTCGCACCTATAAAATATCTAGTGCCCACTATGCACTGTCCCCTCATGCTATCTCTGAAACTAGCTCTCCCTAAATCTGGGTAACCTCTACCTACAGGCTACTAGATGTCGCATGTGCTATAGCCAACAACCCCTGAACTCTCCCCAGCTCTGTCTGCAGGTTATCTCCCTCTGCTACAATAGTATCATATGTCTCCTAGGCTACAAAGCCTGCTGGTGGTCCCTGTCTTGGTGGCAGTCCCTGTGGTGGTGGACCCTATGGTGGTGGTCCCTATGGTGGTGGACCCTGCGGTGGTGGACCCTGTGGTGGTCCCTGCAGTGGCCCCTGTGGTGGTGCTCCCTGTCCTGGGTCCTGTCCCTTCACACCGGGTATGATAGGTGGCTGTCCACCTGCTGGTATCTACACCTATCTCCTCCGCCATGGTGCTACCACCTTGGGTCAGACTCTCCTCCTAGCCCCTCCATCTCCCCCGTCGTCATCACCTCCATCATCCTCCTGTCACTGTCAATCTGACTGGCCTATGCGCCGCCCACCATTGTACATATGTTGGCACTACCCTTGCATCTAGAAGAGACTCCCATGCTCTGATCCAGGGCACCTCGATCATGCCCATAAAGGATCCTTGTGCTATCTGAGGATCTGCCCCCATCCCCCATACACTACCCACCTCGCGAGTCACCAATGGATGTGGGAACCTGTCCGGTACTACCTCCTGCACCTGCCCAATCTATCTCCGCAGCCTAGATGGCATGTAGCGCAAAATCATATATGCTATCCTCCCAAATAGCTAATAATCCATCTATACAAATCTCATGTAATATGAGTCATAAAACCTGTCCTCTGTATATACCCCCTACTGTGGGGCCTCATGGCTCTAGGCCTCACATCCTGCATACGGAGCCCATGTGATCACTCCAATCTCATCCAACCGTCACCTCCAGTATCCTACTAAGTCTGTGGCCTCATAACTGATGGGTGGCCTGTACTAGCAGACAAAAGGCTCATAAGCCACTCGGGTCTCCTGGTGTGTTATCGGTCATATGACCGCTATATGCTCCCAGGCCCATACTAATAGCAATGTACATCCAGGCCCTAGTGCTCTCCCTCTGCGGTAAGCACACATATGTAAATCATAGTAAAACTGCCAGAGGATGACATATCCCCAGCAGTACTGGTCGCCATCCTCGACCATGCTACTCAATACTTGTACCCAACCAATTGAGAATCCCTTGCCTGCATGATCAGGCATGAGACGTCCCCCTATCAACCCTGCCAGGTAAAGCGCTAGTCGTCATGGCCGTGACTCCATATCCATCACCTACGCCCAGGACATCCACTGCCGTGTAATTGGCAGATCAGCATACCTCCACCTCATAGCCATCTCCATGTATGGTTGTGATCCCTCCACGCAATACTTGGGGATGACCCCCCCGAATGGGCACCCTATAAATTCTCCATAGATCATGGAGGGTGATCGTCGCTTCCCCTATCAGGAAGTGAAAGCTAGAGGTGGTGCTGTACCACCTCTCTATCAACGCAAACATAAGTGCATTATGCACTGGAAGATGCGGTCGATGCCGCACATGCTCCAGACCACACAATGTAACCACTCCCCACTCTGCCACCGTCAGATGCTGCTCTAGCTCCATCATCATCAGATAACATTCCCTCATTTGGAATGTGATCATCTCCTCTTGCAGTCAGCAAACCCATATCAGCAATTAGATAGCATGCTAGGGCATTGAAACATGTCCCAGGCCTGTCCAGGGCATCGAAAAATGTTCCCAGACCCTTGTCTTTCCTCTTCCCCCTCTCTTTTCTTCTATTTTTGGGTCAATCCGGATAGCCAACGGTTGACCCTCGCAGACGACGAACTTTCACAGTCGCCTGTCTGCGGAGATGGCAGATCTGCGCAGACGCCGGTCTGCGGAGATGGCGGTTTAGGCCACCGCCTTTCTTGCCGCGCAGACGACGGTGTTGAAAACTGCCATCTCTGCTGCGCATTTTCTATTCTCACACCTTAGCAGACAGAGATCGGGTAAAAATTCATCTGAGCAGATGACCATCGCCTGTCAGTCATCTACATAGATGGTGGTCTGTCGATCATCATCTGCACAGATGGTAGATGGGTTATTGCCGTCTGCGCTGCATGCCCTTTTACAATCATTTATTGCACCTACAAACTTTTGAAAAATATTAAAAACCTTAAAGCAAAGGTGGGTGCTCGACTACACACCAATGGTCCTACATCTGCCAGCCACTGGTACACCTGGACGCGCTCTTCAAGTTGTGCTCGTTCTCACTGTGCTGCCATGGCTCTCTTCTTCTTCTCTCTTTTTCTCTTTGTGAGTGAAAGTGACTTGTCCATGGGCCCCAGTGGACTATTTATAGCCCTTTGGGACCCATTTCTTCCGTCAATCTCCTCTTTTTCTATTCTAGTCCCCGTTTCCTCTCCAAGTTTCCTGGACACGTCATGCAATTGGCCTACTTTCCCCTTTTTCTTGCCTTTTCGAGAAAAAATTATTAAAAAAAATATTTTTTCCTATTATTTTCTCGAGGGGGCACACTCCTCCGCTCTCGCTGTCGTAGGTTTTCTGAATCCTCTGGGGCATCTTATTTTCTTTTCTTTGACGCAATGTCACTTTCGACAATGCATCAAAGAGGGGAAAAATGTAGACGTCCAAAATCATCCTTATATTAATTTAATTAATATTCCTATAACATTATAGTTAATTTTAATTAATTATATTTGTTATATTTTTCTATCTATTTAATTAAATTTATTTAATTAAATATGATTCATTCTCCTAAGTATTTCAATTTAATTTAAATACTATCCATTTTAATGTATTAAATCTTATTTAATACATCATTCCTCATTAATCCCCTTTTAAATAAATTTTTAATTTATTTATTCCTTCACATGACTTAAATTCTACTAAACCACAATTAATCCAAATTAATTTAGATTAAGCTAATTTGAACCTAGATCCTACTCTACCTCACATCACTCTCACCAAATAAACCTATTTATTAATTAACTAAGGTTAATTAAGCTAATTTCTTGATTCCTACAACAATTAGTCCTAATTAT
>MU226050.1:771869-788671 GCA_018584345.1 Thuja plicata
TAGGGTTTCGGCATCCTTTATAAGGATTGTCCGCTTTGTAATTCATAAGGAGTTGTAAATCATTTCATTGTTGATAATATAGAAATCATTTCTGTCAACATGCATTTGCATTCTCTGGCCTATCGGCTGCCATAGCTTCGGATCCTTCTCTCTTCTATCTGTTTCATTCTGTGTAATAGTCTTTGCATGCAGGTGATCTTGGTTGCATTGTGTATCAGCAATCTCAACATCTTGTTCTTCTCAATCTATTCAATCTCATGATTCATAGCACTTATCTATTCTTCATTATCTAGTGTAGCATTGACAGACTTTGGTTCAAACTCACAGATTAAGCAATTTGAGTTTAAAGAATTACTTCTTGTTCTTGTACCAACTTTCTTATCTCCTATGATCTAGTCCTCTGGATGGTTCCTTGTTACATATCTTGCAAGTATAGGTATAGATCTTTTCATATTAGCTTGATCTTCATTACCTTGCACATTATTTTGATCATTATCCTAACCGTCGGTAACAACAATCTGACCATAAGTTGTAACATTCTATTGTTATGGATTTATGCACTGTTGCACAGGTAGACTTATGGGTTCTTCATAGTATAAAAACATGTTGTAGTCTTCTTGTTCTTTTGTACTTTCTAGCTCATTCTTTTCTGCAAATTCATCAATCTTTACATCTGCACTTTCAACTATTTTGTTAGAAGCCTTGATTAGACATTTAAAAGCTTTGTTTTTGGTAGAATACTCCAAAAAGATACCTTCATCACTTTTGGCGTCAAGCTTTCCATTTCTATCATCTTTTAAGACATAGAATTGACTTCCAAATATTTTGAAGTAACTGACATTGGGTGTTTTACCATACCATAGCTCATAAGGAGTCTTCTTTGAGTCCTTTTTCAATTGTAGTCTGTTAAGTGTATAAATAGTAGTGCTAACAACTTCTCTCCAGAAGATCTACGTGATGTCTTTCTCTATCATTAGTGTTCTTCCAAAATCAACTATTGATTTGTTCCTTCTCTCAGCAATCCCATTTTGCTTTGGTGTTCTTGGTGTAGAAACCTATCTTTTTATACCATGCTCATTACAGAAATTAGTGAATTCATCTGATATTTAAATTATCCTCATCTATTTGATCTCAAACATTTTAGTTCCTTACCACTTTGTTTTTCAACCATATCCTTGTACCATTTAAACATCTTGAATGCTTCAGATTTTTCTTTTAAAAACATGACTGTCATCATTCTAGAATATTCATCAACAAAGAGAATAAAATATCTATCTCCATAATAACTCTTTGTCCTCATAGGTCTACATAAATCAGTATGGACTAATTCTAGAATGTCACTAGATGTATGTGTTTTACTTTTGAGACTAGACTTTGTCATTTTACCTTTTTGATAATTTTTGCACATGATGTTGTCTAGCTTAGTCATCATCGGTAAGCCTCTTACATTTCTTTTCCTACTTATCTTCATCATGTTGTCAAAGTTCACATGACACAACCTTTTGTGCCATAGCCATATGTCTTTATTTCTAGTCATCAAGCAAGTGGGGTTAGTATCATTCAGAGAGAATAAGTTTCCTTTGGTCTATTCACCGGTACCAATTACTGTTCTTGATTCATTTAATATTTTTGCTTTCTTGTTCTCAAATGCTACTTTGTGACCTGAATTATTCAGCTGAGAAACACTAAGCAGATTATAATTCAATCCTTTTACCCAATAAGCATTTTCACAATTAATTAGGTTATTCAGCATTACTATGCCTTTACCTTCAATTTGATAAGGAGAATCATTTCCCATTCTTACTGTACCACCTTTATAGTATTCAAAAGTTTTAAAATTTTCTTGGTCACCAGTCATATGGTGAGTGCAGCCACTATCTATAATCTAGATATCATTTTTACTAATCTTAGATATGAGTGTAGTTTCTTCATACCTTTCATCTTCATTTGAATCATCCTTCATAGCTACAAACACTATCTCAACATCATCATCTGGTTCAATGTCAGTATCTTCATCTTTGCAAGCAGCTAGATAGCTAGCCTTCTTGCCTTTGTCCTTGTAATATGGGGTATCACTTCTTTCTGATCGTTGGTAACCTGTGTAATCTCTGTTATCACCTCTATCAGATTTCTTCTCAAAAGATCTAGTATCACTTCTGTCATCTTTTCTTTTAGGACATCTTGTCGCAAAGTGTCCAATCTCTTTACAATTAAAACATACAAGTGGTAACTTGCCTTTGTATTTACCTTTGCCTCTTAGCATTCTTCTTGCCATGAGTGCTTCAATTTCTTCTAGATCTTCTTCTTCACTTTCGCTTTCACTATCTCTTCTAGATGAATGTCTCTGACTAGATTTTCTTACTCTCATAGAAGACTTGAAAGATGACTCTAAGCTTGGTGAGACACTATTATCAAAGTTATTCATCTCAAATGAAATTATTCTACCAATTAGGCTATCAAGAGTGACTGTATTATGTGCTACTGCTGTCATTTCTTGAATAGCAGAGACTCTAATAGCATATATAGGCAATAGGGTTCTTAGGATTTTACTTACCATTGTCTTCTCTTCAAGTGTACCTCCAACACCTTGTATAGCATTGACTACTTCTTTTATTCTTGTGTTGTACTATGTGATGTTTTCACCTTCTTTCATTTTGAGATCATCAAACTTTCCTGTAAGGCTTTCTGCCTTGGCTCTCAGAAAATTTGCATCACCACCATGTACAAGTTTCAACTTGTCCCACATTGTTTTTGCATTTTTATAATCTTTGACATCCTCAAATTCAACATCAGAGAGTGAGGCTGAAAGCTCTATAACCATGCAGTTATGTTCATGCTTTAATCTCAATTGATCCACCGTCAATGGTCCTGTAGGCAACACATATTTAGTTTCTAAGTATTAAGTAATATCATTGCAAATACCTAATAAGTGAAGCTTTATCCTTCTTTGACATGAAGCAAAGTTGTCCTTGTTTAACTTGGGCACATCGCGTCAGTTCATCTTGTGATCCTTTACTTAGGTCTCGAGACCTTCCTTCTAAGCACACAAGCTCTGATACAAACTATTAGTAATAACTAAGAGGAGGGGTGAATCAGTGACCTTAGACATTTATCCAATTTAAACTTTAATCCACCAATCAATACTTCTCAAATTATTAAGTTCCAACAAGATGCATGCCTTTAAAATATTTGAAACAAATAATTGTCTGTCAGTTTACCTTGTCTGTTTTGTTTCTCCTTGATAACCCGTAAGCAGTAAACTATATTTACCGATACTCCGTAAATATGCAGAGTAAACCAGTCAATCCATAAATGCATATGCAGAATGTAAAACAATCAAGTAATGAACCATACACACATAACACAAGGATTTTAATGTGGAAACCTTGTTAAGGGAAAAAACCACTGGAACCGGGTACCCCAAATTTTCACTCTTCTAAACTGAGCCCTGTTAGGAGCCAACCTTGTTAAAGGTTACAAACACACTGTTAAGTGCAACCTTATTATAGAATTTTCAATACATAGGTTATCACTAAGTATCTGGCATCTACGCTACCATCCTTGAATGAGTCTCATGCTTGTCAATAGGTTTTATGCAAATCTTACTACCATCCTTGAATCAGCCTCCTTCTTAGACTATCACTAGGCTTAAGGTAAGACCGGTGCTACTATCATGAGTCAACCTTCTGGTAATCTGTTAGGATATACCTCAATTACAAAAGACTATTAAGTCATGCTTTGTTAAGAGACTTAATGCTTCAATGGTTAAAATGAAACAAAATGACCTATTTCTAATGCAACTGAATTGCAGATTTTCAGATTTATTTAGTTACAATATCTTTCTGATCAATGTATCAATTCAATTCCTTTGTACTTAACTCTTTCTACTATGTATCAATTCATTATTTTCTCTTCAAAATCTTTTATCAGTTCAATCCCCCATGTATTTGATTGATTATGGACCACCACGGAGAATTAATTATGCTTGTCTCTTAAATAGACATGATATTCCTTAATTCTTGGTTCTTGATTCTTGATTCTTGGTGTGAAAAGCAATCCAGCCAAATTGATTTATGGCTTTAACTCCTAATTTATCTCATAGTTATCTTCTTTCCAGCTGTATAAATCATCTTTAAATCACTTACTTAACTGTGGTCAAGTAAAACAAATAAAACAACTAGTTAAGTCTATCCTTAAGCTCTGCCAGCTAGATATTTTGTCATTTTCTGATCTCTCTATCTTGTCGGTTAATTCTGCAGTTCGTTGCCGGTGACAACTGCTAGTTCTGTCGGTGTAGCTTCAGTTAGCTTCAGGATCTCCATCTGTCAGGCATTATTGGATCTTTCTCATCAGGAAACACTATTTTTAGGTCGTTAGGCATCCTTTTATTTTGCTTCATCAGGCAGTACTATCTTCTGCTCGTCGGGCATCACTGTGACTTTTTCTCTGTCTTTATCGATTGTGTGCACTCCGCCGGTGTAGTCTATCACTTAGTGAATACTTGACTTTTATAAATTTCTGGAAGCATAACCTTTATTCCATTGATTGTCTAAAGTCTTTGGCATTATGTGTATGACCATACAGATGATATCAAGTTGACATCAATGACAATACAAACCATTAACTGATTTAATGTCTTGCATTCTCTTCAACTTAACATAGTCAACCATTTAATCAGTTACATGTCATTAGTTACATGGTTTTTTCAATTTGTCTTTAATATTTATTAGCCTTGATGAGCTTTCTCCAGAGAGTTTTAGCATTTGATATGGCATCTAGGAGATTTAAGATGCACCAAAACTTGTCTTGTATATATCATAATTCTATGGCGGGTCATAGTTATGATATATGGTGATGCACTTGGCCTTTTTCTTAATATTTTAGGATTCTAAACATGAACATGAAGTCGGCTATGTAGGTTTAATTTGGGAACATATCTATCTTGCAAAGAGATCCTTGTTTATTATTGTTTATCTTCACTTGTAACTAGTTTTATTGTCTGGGGAGTGTATTCGCATAATTGACAAAATTAGTAAGTTTAACACATTGCTTGTAGATAAGTTAGTTATCTGGATATCATCCATGTTGAGCACTATAGGAGAAAAGGAATCTCCGATATCCTTTCCAATGATCCTTTATATAATCATTGAGGCTATAATATTATTGGCTTTGTTATGGATCCTCTTAAAAAATAGTTTATTGGAATCTTTCTTTTCTCATCTTAATTCTAATAATCTCTCGTCTATTTTTGCATTTCTAAACTATTTTTAGGAGCTCTTGTAGCGATGCCATCTAAAGTATTTTGTGTTTTTGTTCGGCATGTCTATACTACCTGGTATAATACCATTTGGATTTCATGGTGTTTTGGTGGCAAACAGGTTTGCAACTTCATTAATTTCATGTACGTGAGCTTAAATAGCATTTTGTTTCACTGACATCATCAACTGATTTATTTTCCCTAAATTTTATTCCTCAATGTATCCAATTTTTTTGTCTCCATGTCACATCTCACTCATGCTAGTGCAGTGCCCAAAGTCACTAAGGTAGTCCTCTTCCAATCAAACATCACATAAGATAAATTCCTTCATTTTGTAACTTGTGTTGTGTCATAATCTTCAATTTGTCAAGTATTATTAGGTGTGTAATAATCTTTCAAGCATTATTAGTATTATTGATGCTAACCTCAGTTTCCTATTTGTCTTCTTGACCCCATCTCACCTCTATAGGAGAGAGATGAGTACATAGAGACCGACTGGTGCAACATTAATGTGTGCAAGAAACAGAAAAACATCTCTCTGACATGGTGGTTTTGAAGTCTTTGGTGGCAAAGGTTGATAGGCCTCCTGGTATTGTAAGTTTCAGGATGGCACAAGACAGCAATGAAATTCTCAACTCATGGTCTGTCAATATAGAAAAACTACTAGAACTTGTTGAGAAGAGCTAACATCAAATCCACAAGGAAACAATCATCCACAAGGCCACTTTAAAAGTTCAATAGACAGGAAAATAGAGCATTTTAAACAATTATTTGTCTAAATTTTTATTTTTTTCCCATTATCAATTCAACATTTGAAGCATAGAAAGAAGTTATCAGTGTTCTTTGTCCCTGGCATTAGTCTTATTTTAAATGAATTTGAACACAATGTTTATGTGTTCTTGTTTTTGCTTCTGCTCTTCAACTTTCTTGGCTTCCCTGTTATTTGCATGTACTGATGGAACTGAGTCAGTTCATAAACTTTGAGCTTCTACTATGAAATGGTAATATTCTATTTATTTGAATCCCTTGTTGTCTTCATCAAAGGATTAAAGGAATTTGTAACATGAAAAACTTTTTAAACTTTGAATTCAAAGATGCAAGAATTAACAATATGTTTTCCTATTTCACAAGAATCATCATGTTTACCCAACTTACATGATCTAGGATAATTTTTAAATTTTTATACTTGTGTACTGTAAGAAACCTGCCAGCTACCACGATCAAGAAAATCCTAATAATTATAGTATTCACCTTTTGAATTTATAACCACACAACATTAATATTGCCAGGGGAGAAATAGCCAGGTTCATTTAGTTGTATGGAGGGTGAAAGGGGAGAATGAACTACATAGTTGTGTCGTATTCTGATTAGTTGTTAGTTGTAAAATTCAACTATTTATATAGCCTCATTCTTACTATTTATACAGTAGTGTAGTAAGGCAGAGAATTGTAATAATTTTGGACATCTATATCAATATAAACCATTTTAACTCTTGGATGCAAAGGCATCAACTTTTCATTCATATGACTTGAAATTCATTATTTCCTTTGATAACTTCATTACTTTCTTTCAAAATTTCACAGGAATCAATAATTAATGTTGCAACAAGGTTACCAACACCTCTTCATCACCTTTTCCTCCCTTTATATCTTTTTCCTATTGCTTCTAACCCACCATTAGATTAGTAGAAGGCTGGTTTTGATTATATTTAAAATCTGGTTTCATCGATTGTATATTTATAGGCTTCATTGTTCAGTGTTACAATTTGTTTCAAAAAGTTTAATCATGTGCATGTCTGATTTTGATAGATGGAATGAGCCATGACCTCAACTGCAAACAACCTGATTAATCTTTTCTAGAGTAGGATAACTAGCAATATTAATAGCTAATTGCTCAAAAGTTATTCTTAAGATAAAAACACTTGGATCAATACTAAATACTATGTCTAGTGTTGTCAAACTAACTTGGAAGTACTAGTAATAGGTCACTAAAACATATGGTTATGTCAGATTTCACCAACTTGAAAGAGCCATAAATACCCAAGCATGCAATGCATGTCATGAAGAAAATTCATTTCACAACACATGTCTAAGCACACATTACTTGTTTGTGATCAAATTAATTTTAATTACAATTAAACATCTTTCTATTCAAATTTAATTGATTGTATTTTTTATTTACATTATATCACTTTAATCAAAATATCCAATCACTCTAAAAACAAAGCATCTTCAAAGATTTATAACAACTGAATATATATCCTTGCCTTTTGTATCTGTCTCCGGCTAGTGACCATTTTTACAAGCATTGGGAAGTAAAACCCCCATTGGCTTTCCTTTAGAATTTAAAAACAAAATATAGATTTCCATATGTGAATTTGACTGTGCCCTTGATGAAGGCAAGAAAAATTAGCTTGATAGATTATAGACTTTAACTCATCGATGAATTTTAATCATCACTGATTTGGATTGTTCACATTGTTTTGATTAAATTGTTTTAAGCTCTAAAACTGCATTCCCTTCTACTCTCATCTCAAAACCTGCTTCAACCCTCCCTTCAGATTGCACAAATACCCATGAATAGACCATTCAGTCATGGGAAGCATACATCTAAATCAACTTTGCCTATCTCAAATGTCTAAGAAAATTCATTTCACCACACGTGTCTAAGCACACATTACTTGTTTGTGATCAAATTAATTTTAATTATAATTAACCAGATTTCTATTCAAATTTAATTGATTGTATTTTTTATTTATATTATATCACTTTAATCAAAATATCCAGTCACTCTGAAAACAAAGCATCTTCAAAGATTTACCCATTGCACCTAAACGAACTTGGCCATTTCACCTCTGGAAATATTAATGTTGTGTGGTTATAAATGCAAAAGGTGAATACTAATCCCAACAACAAGAGTCTCATACATATTTTACATTTATATTTATACATATTTTATATGATAATATATAATATTTTTTTTTAAAAATGGCACAGGCTGTCAAAATTTCAACACAAGGCACTTACCATATCGAGGCCGATGCTATACAATCGACGACATGATCAACCATTGTTCATCGTACTTTCAACACACGACACTTAGCTTTTCGACGTTGATGTAATACTCTCGATGCCTTAATCGAGCAGAGTTTGTCGACATTTAGACTGATGTTGGTTGCCTCGGTGGAAAGAAAGGTCTAGGCTAGACCAAACATTTCAACGCATCTTCCATCGATAAATCCACCCTATGTGTGTTGAAATATCGACGACAGTTTAGTGTGATGTAAAATCGATGAAAAAAGATCAATGATAGTAGTGGTTGTTTTTTAGACCAATTGGTGTCTAAATTGTGAAAAATCCTCGTTAAAAATAGGGTGAACTACAGAGAGATTTGTGCGCAAATAAAATGGTGTCCACAAATAAAAATATTGAATATCAAAATATAGATTGAATTATGAAAGAACTCAAAGAATAATAGCTGAAAACTCTCAAAATAGAAAGGATGTCACATAAAGAAGCTTTGATACCATGTAGATATTATTGTTTGCACCCAACGCGGGAAGCAAATTTGCAAGAACACCTTCACACATGGGAGAACAAATAGAAATGAGAAGCTATTTCACCAATAGATACAATATATAGAGGTGAGTACAAATATATAAAGGCTTTTCTTATAAAGGCAAGAGAAAAAAGAGAGAGAGAGAGAAAAAATGATGTACAAAGTTAGATACAAATTCATGCCAACAACTGGTACAAATATTAATGAAGGTAAATAATATAAAATATTAATAGTGTTTGCCTACCATCCTAGAAATAGGAAATGATGGCTAAGTTAAACTCAAGCATGATGAATAAATGTTAACTTACTTAGACACCCCCTTGAGTGTGCCTCAGAGAGATTATTATGCAATATGATATACATTATGGGTCCCAACAACTAAGCCAAGTTAGGTAACCATGTACACCGACAATGTAATGGAAGTAAGTCTCACAAATGGAGAAAAATTGAAAAATATTGTAAGGCAGAACTCTTATCCAAATGTGATTATTATTTTATTGATAATATAATAATTATATTTATTGAGATAATATACCGATATAAATTAATATATAATTACTTATAAGAGATTATTATTATAATGATATAATTTTATTATATATAATAATATAATATAATTAATAGGGCCACATGTGAAGAGTGGTGAAAGGTGATGGATGGCCACCACTAATAAGTATATAAGAAGAGTGAAAACTTCCTCTTTTAGTACCAATTGAATAATACACATAATAAGAAAATTTACATGGTATCAGTTTGAGAATAGGCTTGGGAGCTATTGGTGAACTGCCAAGAGTGTCGAGCTAGTAGAAATAATCATGTAGGCTGCAAAGATACCTGTTAGAGATTGTCGTGTTCTATTCGTGCTACGGTGAGGAAGGTCAAATTCGACAATCTAATGCAAGATAACATGAGGCTCCACAGTTCTTGCGTGGCTTGTGCAGAGTCTAACAAGGACATAATATGATGAAAGGATTAGTAGATATTCAAGCCCCTAACACACCCATGTCATGTTAACACTGACAGATTTAAAATATGTAATCTTGACATCTGGACACCTCTCGTAATAGAAAAACTCTCATCATTCATGTCAAAGGTAAATATTGTCAAGGAAGGCAACTGTATCAATGATCTAGTTATCATAAAGCAAAGAAATATGCAAAAGCCCAAATTGCCTTGAAGAAATGAGAGGTAGGGCATCCATTATATAGAAAATTGAAAGAGAGGTGACATTATGGGTTTCATCCATATTCACCAAAAATACAACTAAAATCTTAAAGAGTTTCAAGTATCAACTACAAACCTAAATATACACAACCATATATTTAATATGGGACTGCACAGTAAGGAAATGTTTCCCCAAAGTCAATAAAAGTTTTCCAGTTGGCATTAATACTGTCAGTCTCTCCCATAATGACCATTGGGAAGAACATGAATTAGATCTATAAGCTTCTAGAACCTTTCACAAGCTAGAGCCTTTGTGAAGATATCTTCAATTTGCTCTTCTGTATGATAGTAGACAATTTTGATCAAACCTTGTTGAACCAATTCCTTGATATAGTGATGTTCTAACTCAATATGTTTGGCTCTACTATGAAATAATATATTATTTTTCATTTTTATATCACTCTTGTTGTCACAATATAACAACATAGGTTCATTCTAAATTTGGTGTAAGTCTTCTAGTAGTCTTCTCAACCATACAGTTTGACAAGTTGCTGATGTTGCAGCTTTGTATTTTGCCTCTGTTGTAGAAAGTGATATTGTTATTATTTCTTGGTATTCCAAGAGGATACTGTAGAACCAAGGCTAAAAGTGTACCCAAAAGTAGACTTCTTATCATCTGCGAAACCTACCGAATCTAAATCTATATAACCAACCAATCTGCTATCCTCTGAATGTTGAAATTTGATACCATAGCTCAATTTCCCTTTAACATATTTAAGAATCCTTTTAGTTGCATTCCAATGTTTTTACTTAGGCTCCGACATGAACCTAGAGACCAAACTCACTGCAAATGTGATATCTGGATGAGTAGTAATTAAGTAGATCAATCTTCTAATCAACTATCTATAAAGAGTGGGATTCACTGGATTTGACATATCTAAAGTAGATAATTTAAGTTCAACTTCAATGGGTGTTGCAATTGGTTTTTAACTTTGCATCTAAAATTTTTTTAGGATATCTCAGGCATACTTTTTTCATACATAAATATTTTATCTTTATTTTTCCATACTTCTATACAAAGAAAGTAGTGCATTTGTCCCAAATCTATCATTTCAAACTCAGTAATCATGGATGCTCTAAACTCTATAAATAAATATGGATTATACCCTATGTATATTATATCTTCCACATATAGTACTTTCATCTTACTCACTAGAGCTTCTTCCTTTGTTAGAAATTCAATGACATATTCACTAGTAGTTATTTTTACATTTTCAAAGCTTTTCCTCATTGTTTGCAACTTAGTAGTTTGTGCACCTTGATATGCATTACTTAATATTTTCCATGCTTTCTTAGCATGAATAGAACCACTTATCCTAGGATGATAGCTTGAGTGATTGCACCTTGAATCAAGAATAATGATTCATTGTATTTCTTTATATTTTCTTCGCATTCCCTTTTTTGTTGGTATGTAATGCATTTGCATCTGTTATCTCAACATATCTATTTTGAAAAATTTATCACAAATCCTTAGATTTGAGTAGAGTTTGCATTCTAGTACACAAATATGTAAAATTCTCTCCTTCAAAGACATGAATCAACACATTAGACATTACATTGTCTTCAATATTGGTCATAAAAATATGCACAATGACCTAGGTGCTCAACACAAAATTCCAGAGAGATATTTGCAAATGAATACTCTCCTCGTTGCTTCAAATGTGACCCAAACACAAAAAAACTCTCTTTTTGTTATTATTTTTTTTAGAAATAAGTGTCGGTTACAACCGATAATGCACTTAATTACAAAAATATTATTTTCCAAATTACAAAGAAAAACTTTATAACTCGCAAAAAAATCCAATATATCATTTCCTTCTTAATTAAAACTCATGTTTCCACAAAAGAGTTTTAAAGCTTTTTGAAAAAATAACATATAACTGAAGCTTTAATAAAAGTGAAAAAAATTTATCAATGTAAAAATGCAAGTTTTCTTTAAAAAAATTTCAATAATCTTCTCTCACTTCTCGCTAGAAAGAAAGAGAAAAAATTGCAATAACCTACTTTCAATATGCAAATGGCTCCACACGAAAACCTCATTTCAAGCTCAAGATTGCAATAAATAAACTAGTTGCAATCAAATATGCTGATATTTGATCTTGAAAATCTCTTAAATAGCTAATTTCCAAGCTCCTCTTCAATCTTTAACTTTCTCTTTGGTATCTTAAAGATCACCTGCAATGAAAGACAAATTTATCAACTTGGCTCTAATACCAAATGAAGGCAACTGAATCAATGAACTGTTGATCATAAAACAAAGAAATATGCAAAAGCCCAAATTGCCTTGAAGAACTGAGAGGCAGGGCATCCATTATATAGAAAACCAAAAGAGAGGTGACATTATGGGTTTCAACCATATTCACCAACAATACAACTACAATATTAAAGAGCTAGAACTATCAACTACAAACTTAACTATACACAACCATATATTTAATATGGGACTGCACAACCAAGAAAGGCTTCCCCAAAGTCAATAAAAGTGGCCCAATTGGCATAAATGTTTTCAGTCAATGCATCAACTGAAAGCATAGAAAAATAGATTGAGGTTGGTTTCATAATTAACATTCAATTGAGTGGTGGATACATGATTCATCGTCAGTAGCATCAACATCTCAAACATAGAATATTCTCCATCTTGGTGGAGACCGAGAATTTTCTACAACATAGGCCATTAAATCAGTGAATCATAGTTATACAAATTGGTTACATTAGATACAATATATATTGGGAGTGCTCTCCTTACAGATTAGACCAAACACAAGGAATATTACATTTTAGGTCAACCTTAAAACAAATGAAGAGGCAAGAGCCTAAGTGTATGCTAATACCAAGATTCTATTTTGTTAGCAATGAATAAATAATTGGGTGATCACCACATTAATATCAGAGTAAGTTGAAATCTCTATAGAGATAATCCATGACACAAAACAAGAGCACAACCTTATTGTGGGGTCCCAAAATCATGGACGCATTTGTAGTCTAGAAATGATGCAAGACAAGGAACATGTGTAAAGAATATAGAATCACTCTAGATTTTGAAAACACAGAAATAAATGCTTTGTAATCAGAAAACAACTAATCTAAATCCCCAAAATAGGGCAGAGCATAAATACAAATAGAAATAGAGATATGTAAGCTTCTCTTGCTACTATTAAATTGAAAAATAATATTTACAATAACCCAAAAAAACTTACAGCTATTGGGGCTGCATACAAATTATCTAAAGAAATCACTGCTTAACAAGATAATTGATTAAAAATATTGTTACAAAACACTTCTCTGATAAAACAAAGCACTTACAAAAACTAAACTATTTGCTGCTACATACAAAAATAATCTACTTCTTACATGTCTGTAGAAGAATAGAAACATTCTTCTATTTATAAAGTAATTGATATCCAAAGACAGAATCAGATTTCAAAAATCTGATTTGAACTTATCTCTCAAATTCTACACAAAATTATATTTAAAGTTATCTTCTAAAAGTCTTCATAAAATCTTATTTACTCTTATCAGCAAAAAAAATAAAGGAGAATTAAATTAAAAGTCAAATAAAGAGGCTCAAGGCAATCAAATTATCTTCTAAAAATCCAACACTCCCCCATTGTCTTGAGCCGATAAAACATGATCATGCTTGATCCAAGATGGCCACACCCACATTTCTCCTTAGGCATTCAAAACTTGCAATTCCCAATGGCTGGGTGAAAATGTTTTCTAGCTGCTACTTTAACCTACAAAAAATCCATTTTTATTTCACCATTCTCAAATAATTCTCTAATAAAATGATACATTATTTAAATTTGCTTGTTTCTTCAATGAAATACAGGATATTTCAACAAAGCTATTGAGGAAATATTGTCACAAAATATTGTGGTTTCATTCTCTTGTTTTTCCTTCAAACCTGCCAAGATTATTCTTAGCCAAATAACTTGACATGCTGCTGCATTTGCTGCTATATATTCAGCCTCTGCTGTAGATTGAGAAACTATGGGTTAGTTCTTAGAAGCCCATGAGATTACACCTTAACCCATGTGAATGACATATCAAGAAGTTCTCTACCTATAATCCAAACTCCCTACCCAGTCACTATCTGTGTAAAACATTAGTCCAGAATCATTTGTTGCATTATACAAAATATCATATCCCTTGGTTCCATTCACATACCTTAGGATTATCTTTCCCGCTTGCCAATAGGAGTCCTTTGGAGTTTCCATAAATCTGGAAATCAAACTTATTGCATGCATAATATCCGACATATTAGTTGTTAAATACATCAAACTTTTAACCAAGCTTTTAAACAAAGTCAGATTCACATTGCCACTACAATCTTTCTTGCTTAGATTTAGACCTACCATAGTTGGTGTTGGGGCAGCCTTACTACTTTACATTCTAAATATCTCTAAAATCTGATTTGCATATACTTCTTGAGAGATAAAATGCCATCATGCATTTTTTTTACTTCTATCCCTAGAAAATATCTCAAGAGACCTAAGTCTGACATTTACAACTCTCTTTTCATGGCCTATTTAAAATCAGCAATGAGCAAATCATCATCCAAGTAAAGACTAAATAATCAACACACAAGACAAAAATTAAAATATTACCATTATCTGCCTTGATGTGGAGAGTGGGTTCACCATGGCTTTTTCAAAAACCATTGCTCATCAAATATGAGTCAATTCTGTGATACCATACCCGTGGAACTTGCTTAAGCCCATAAAGAACCTTCTTAAGGCTATACACTTTACCTTCATGACCCAAAATTTCATAACCAGGTGGTTGCTCCACATAAACCTCTTCTTTCAATACTCCATTCAATAAGCCTGATTTCACATCCATTTAATATACCTTCCATTTGTGTCGGGTTGCAATTGTTATGATAGTACGCATGGTTTGCATTCTTGCAATAGGGGCATAGGTTTTATCATAATCTCTAACAAACCATTGTTTAAACCCCTTGACCAACAATCGAGCCTTATGCCTACCTATTTTTCCTTCAGCATTGCTCTTGGTCTTGTAGACCCATTTAACCCCAATAAATTTCTTGTTAGGAGCTAAATTAGTGAGCTCCCAAGTTTCATTTCTTTTAATTGCATCTATTTTCTCATCCATGGCCTTACGCCATTTTTCTTCCTTTTCAGCATCCTCAAAATAAATTAGATCACTATGAAAAAATAATGCAAAATTAATGTTTTCATCAAATTCATTTTCATACCTTTCATCTTGGTATATCTTTGTTAGACTCTTGGTCTTTCTTAGCATTAGGGAGGTGAGAGTACGTTTAGTATTTCTACTGTTGTTATGTGGATGGCCTATTAAGACCCTTCTGGAGCCTTCTATGTCTTTTTTTGTATCATCTTGGTGATCATTAAACTCATCATCTTCACCAATAATAGGCACTTTACTTGAAGTGCTTGATGAGGTGTCCACTGAGCCATCCCATGACTCATTCTCAATAAACTCCACATCTCTTGAAATGATGATATTTTTGGTGACTAGGTTATACCATCTATATTTCTTTGATTCAAGACTATATCCCATGAAGATACACTTCACACCCTTGTCATCCAACTTTTTCCTTTCCTCCTTTGGTATGTGTGCGTATGCTACACACCCAATTTCTCTCAAGTGTTCAACCATCCATATATGCTTTGCCCATGCTTCCAATGGAATCTTTCCACAGACTGCCCTTGCAGGACTTCTATTTATCAAATAAATAGTTCTTGCTACATCATCTCCCCAATATTTAATTGGGAGTCTTTTTTCTTTCATCATGCTTCTTTCCATCTCAACGACGGTCCTATTCTTTCTATAAGCCTCTCCATTTTGTTATGGAGTATAATTGACTGTTATCGCTTTCTTTATGCCATTTTGTTGGCAAAACTTGACAAAAATATTGGATTTATATTCCACCCCACTGTCTGACCTTAGGACTTTAAGATTGTAACCACTTTATTTTGCAGCCTGGGTTTTAAATTCTAAAAGCTTATCAAAAGCTTCAAATTTATTTTTATAAAATATACCCACATTCTATGGCTAAAATCATCTATAAAGGCCATAAAATAAGTACTCCCCTAATGGAATTGATTTGCATAGGTCCATCTAAATCAATATGGACAAACTCTAATGGTTCTCTTGCATTTTTCGAGTTTCCAGAATTAAAGGGCAGCCTATGTTGCTTACTCAAAATGCAAGCCTCACACTTGCTACTGAACTCTTTAATACATGGAAAATAATCTACCATTATTTTCTTGGACAATTAACTTAAAGCTACATAGCTAAAATGTCCATACCTTAAATGCCATATCTTGGAGGGGTCTTCAATCGCGCTCTTGACAGATGATTGTTGTACTATTATACATACTTTCTTTGGAGATGCGGCTGTTGAAATTGAAGAGAAATACATCTCTACCTTCAATGAAACCATTCGATTCTTTGTCATTTAAACTGCTGCAATAATTTTCTTAGTCCCATCTGTTATGTTTTTAGGATAGCTGCAAATGTAATAACACTCTATGTTGTATGTGTTTTTCCAAATGCAATAATCTCTCTTTCATTTATATTAGGAATGAGGTTAGGAGAGACATGTCCCTTCATGGGACATGTCTATTCATTATTATTTATAAGAAAGGACATGCCTCTTCCTATTAATCATAAGTTAATCAATCTTATAATGTTTCATCAATCAATTATTAATTAAGAATAATATAATAATTTAATATTGAATATTAAATTTCATATGATTAATAATAATATAACA
>MU226050.1:790639-819251 GCA_018584345.1 Thuja plicata
AATTTAATATTAAATATTAAATTTCATATGATTAATAATAATATAACATATATAATATATTATTATTAATCAACATGTATTATATATATTCTAATGATCATACGGCTGAAGCTACAAACATTAACACCATCCTTCTTAGAAATGACACATTAGTCATTCTATATGAACACTTTATATCCATTTTGAATGATTTGTCTAACACTCATCAAATTGTGCTTTATACCTGGGGCAAAATAGATATTCTGAATTTCTTGTTTCTCACCTTGCTTGGTGCGGATAATAATAGATCCTTTTCCCACAACATGAACAATTCCATTTTTCTTGATTCTAATTTTAGACTTTATAGATTTATCAATGAAATAAAAGAGACTTTCATTACCACTCATGTAATTACTACAACCGTTGTCCAAATATCAGACTTTGGGGCTACCTTCTTCACCAATATTGCACATGATGAAGGCTTTGGGATTATTTCTATCACCCACTTTAACATCGGCCACATTAGCTTTTTTCTTTGACTGATCACTTTTCTTCTTCCAAGATTCACTTACATAATGCCCAAATTTATGGCAATAATAGCACTCAATATTTCTCTTATTAGAGCTAATGTTCTTCTTGCGTCCTCTAGAATTATTCTGAGATTTGTTAGCTCCCTAATTTGTGGCTTCTCATTCTGATCTTTCTCCTCCAAAATTTTGTTGTCCAGAGTTGCCACAACCTCTGCCTCTTGAGCCTCTTCTAGAGTCATTTCTTCCTCTTCCCCTGCCTCTTGCATATGATTGAGCTCTGAAATATTTCTCTTGAGAAGAATTTTCTGATCTATTTATGTGATGCTCATGAGTTTGGAAAGAACCCATTAACTCATTAACAGTCAATGTTGAGATATCCTTTGCCTCTTCAATGGAAATAACTAGACTATCAAATTTTGAGGGCAGACTTCTCAAAAATTTCTCTACTATTCTTTGCTCCTCCATGGTTTCTCCATTGGTTGTCAACTAGTTTATCAAACTAGAGAGCCTTGAGCTGAAATATGAAATGGACTCATTGTCCTTCATGAGAAAAGTCTCAAATTCTCTTCAAAGAATTTGGAGCTTCACCACACAAGCTTTTTCAATCCCTTTAAAACTAGTATGAAGGATAACTTCTTTGGAATAATAAGTTGCTACTATTTTGGGAAAGATTGTCTCTATCAAGGCAGTTTCAATCAAGTTCAATGCTTTTACATCTTTCCTCCTTGATGCCTTCAACTGAGGCTTTTGATTATTTGAGAGGTCATAAAATACACTTGGGTAAGTCACATTCATAAATCAATTTACCACAAACTCCCAAAAGTCATTTGTAACCATGACGGTCTTCATCTTCTTTGCCCAAACATCATAATTTTGTCCATTAAAGGATGGTAGCTACTGCCAGCTCTTTCCTCCATCTCTAGCCATATCTTCTATGCAAGATAAACAATTATCCTAAAAAAAAAAAATGTCCACACTCACAAGGATTGAGGACCAATCAGCTATGATACCATGTAAAGAATATAGAATCACTCTATATTTTGAAAACACAGAAATAAATTCTCTATAATCAACAAATAACTAATTCTAAATCCCCAAAATAGGGTAGAGCATAAACACAAACAAAAATGGAGATATGCAAGCTTCTCTTGCTTTTATTAAAATGAAAAATAACATTTACAATGACAAAAATAAACTTGCAACTATTGTGGCTACATACAAATTATCTCAAGCAATCACTGCTTAACAAGATAATCGATTATAACTATTGTTGCAAAACACTTCTTTAATAAAATAGAGCACTTACAAAAGCTAAACTATTTGCTGCTACATATAAAAATTATCTACTTCTTACATGTCTGTAGAAGAATAAAACCATTCTTCTCTTTATAAAGTAATTTTTGTCCAAAGACAAAATCAGATTTCAAAATTCTTATTTGAACTTATCTCTCAAAGTCCACACAAAATCATATTTAAAGTTATTTTCTAAAAGTCTTCATAAAATCTGATTTACTCTTATCGGGAAAAAAAATAGAGGAGAATTAAAGTAAAAGCCAAATAAAGAGGCTCAAGGAAATCAGATTTTATTCTGATAATCCAAAAACTTGAGCATAATTATCTGATGAAGGCAAACATATGAAGCCGAATTGATGTTTGAATAGAAGTAATGTGTACAAAATAGGTCACACCAGTCAATTGGAAGGGAAGAATCTGCACACAACCATTGACGATAATTGATGATACTAGAAGCCTACATAATATGAAAGGGATTCAAACACGATAAACAAGAAGAAAAGGCAATACAATTCAAAGATATTGATTACAAATGCCACGTTGATTAATATCGATTAAGGCTAGTAAAAGACAAATATCAATAACCAGTGTTTGTTATGAGAATTAAAAATGAGTTACTAGTCATCTATAGGCTTATCATAAGATATATTAGAAGTTAAGAAGATAATAACTAAGTTATAGGAGGTGGTGATTATCGAACTATGAGAGTCTCGATGGTGAAAACTTCATATAGATATCATATAGGCTACTATGTATTGTTGATGTTATCTATTGGAGGGATTGATAAGATTAATATCATCAACATTCTAAATAAAATCATCAATGATGAAGGTTATTATATTGATACTAAGGATATATCCATATGAAAAGATAGTGATCGACAACAAATATGTTAAAATGTAATTTGCATAGATGACACCCATCGAATGTGCACTATAAATAAATTAATAGATGGAGGATCTTTTCATGAATTAATTGAGAAGAGTGAGAGGATTCAATTGAAGGACGTGTGTTTCATATTGCTATTGATATTACAGAGGGAACATTGTTCCTGGATAAATATAGAGTTGCACACAGGGACCTGAATACAACAAGTATTCAAACCTTCTAAGATCTTGGGGGAGGTTGTTGAATATGAAACAGGTGGATATGAATGGATTGCCCAAGAGATAGAATATTATAGATCTTATGGAGAAGGGAAAACAAGCAGTGAGGGACATCTATGCATATAAGAAGATAAGACTGAAGTACAAGACTAACTCAATGGGTACCAACAATAAGAAATTGCATTTAAGGAAGGAAGAATATGATAATTTCTTCCATGAGACTTACTTGGTGACTAAATAAGTTTCTATGAAGAGGAGGAATTAACTTTTAGAGAGAATTCTCACATCAGTAAATCTTTGAAATATGACTAATTTCTTGTAAGATTTTGTCATATTAAGAGATTTCATGACTCGTCACATTGAGAGATTCCATGACAATCCTGGTTGTAAAATTCATGTTGAGAGAGTCCATGACTTGCCATGTTGAGAGATTCCATGGTGACCCTGATTACAAACATCATGTTGAGAGATTCCATGACTTGTCATGTTGAGTGTGTCTATGACAAGCCCAGTTGAGTGATTCTGCAATCATGCACTTGTGCATAACATCCCGTTGAGTGATTCCATGATGTGTATCATGCTGGGTGATTACATGATAAATTTTGAACATAAAGAGTTATAGTGCATTTATCTACATAGAAAAAGAGGGAGTGTTAATATATTGAAGCTATGGTGGATATCATTTGAGAGATTCCATGACTTAACACTTGTGTTTAGTCACCCTCTAGGAGTAGCTATGGTGAATGCCATGATACAATGGTAACATAACATTGAAAGATTATGTGACGAGCACTTGTGTTTATTTTCATTTTTCATTCATGGGAGTAACCATAATGAACCCAGCCTCTTGGAGTAGCCATAGTGGATATCATTACATAACTCAAATATCGAGAGGGATTCCTCTCTAGCTAAGAGGGAGTGTTTATGTTATTGTAGCTACGATCAGATTCTTTCAGGCTAACATGGATAACATAAAGGTTGTGTTAATATAATTATTGTGACAATAATTATTATATTGTTATATTATAATTATATTAATTATTATTGTTTTGATAATATAATAATTATATTTATTGAGATAATATAATTATATTATATATAATAATATAATATAACTAATATGGTCACATGTGAAGGGTGGTGACCCTTGGTGGAGGGGCACCACTGATAAGTATATAGGAAGAGTACAAACTTCCTCTGTTGGTATCAATTGAATAATACACATAATAAGAAAATGTACAATAGTCTTAAGAACCATGATCAACTAAGAAGAATTCCTCCTTAAAAAGGAATGCAAGTGTGTCTCAACTTATTCCAAACAAACCTGAGGAAGCATTAGTATGAATAGTATGATACCTTGTCCTAGCGCTGACTAGGGAGAGGCATGAAAGATCCACTACAATTGTGTGTCACAAAGAAATGCATGAAGAAGATGATACAACATCTGAACTAACCAAATTAGAGTACTTGCAATAGGAAAAATTGTGCACAAAAAAACTACACACACATGAGGGAAGAATACCAGAGATCCTTCTAATGTCATCAAGGGACCCTCCCTTGACAAAGTTGTGATTAAAAAATAACAAGGGCCTTAGACAACACCCAATGATACTTTATATAATAGTTTAATTACAATAATATGGCATAACATTTTATGAAAATTCCCTAAAATCTCACGAACAAGATGTGGCACTATGCCCCAATATTTGTATAAAAGAAAGTGCTTACAAGATTATCAAACTAGTCCATAAGGATGAAATAAGAAGAAAATACCTATAGTACTGGATAGTGAATGAAAACACCTTTTTCATGATACCTCTTTTCCAACAATAGATAAAAAATGCCCATATTAAGGGCATTTTAAGAAAAAATACCAATTAATTCACAAAGGTGAAAAAATGACCCACCCCCTTAAACACCTACGGGCTAGGGTTAGGTCCTTCATGAGATCATCAGGGCCAATGGGCTAGTGGCTCTGCACTCCACCCTTTAATACTTGTAACCATAATACAAAAAAACACCCTTGGGATATGGTGTAGTCCTTCACGAGATCATAAAGTAATCCTCTCTTTGATTGAAAGGACATTGATAGGACCATTGGAGTGGTGGCTCCACACTCCACACCTTAATACTTGTAACCATAGGCTAAAGAAATGAAAATAAAACAATAGTTGAAGAAATGAAAATGATGTAGTCACATCAGGGGTACGAATCAAAATTATAGACTTATTATTGAGTCCATAGATTAAGTTATAGCATCATCTCTATAAGAGAACTCAAGCCATGTGTCAACTCAAAATGTATCTTTTATGCCCTTGTCTGTAAGGAAAAGGAAATTGACCTACAAACGATGTGGGATAGAAAAATGTGGGCCCACTACTTCAAATAGTCAAAATTGGAAACATAGTAGTGCAAGTCCTCATTTGATTTATCATTTATCCACTCCTTGTGTTGACTCAATTCCTTCTCAACAAATACCATCATCTTGAGTGAAATCCCCCTCATCATTTGTATAAATTGATATAAAAGAATTAATGTCTTACCCAAGGAAATTCCAAATCAAATTCCACACAAGAAAATTGATGGCAAGAGAGAATGAGCCACAAATATGAAGTAGTGACTAGTTTGATTGGAGGCACCAAATCAAATGTAGTGCCGAGGAAATGTGATGCGTGAATTAAGAAAAAAAGAAACCTACTGACAATAATGAAATGTGTGAGTCAATACTAGAGAAATTGTATTCAACTCAAATCTGTCACAAAAGTTTTTTTGGCCTCCACCAACTAAATTGTTTAGTATGAAAGATAGGAGGGCTCAAAATGAATGAGGATTAAATTGATTAATGAAAGCTAGGGATACAAAGGATTTGATCATGCAATGAGAGGTTAATTTGACCAACCCACAATAATAAACCATTGATCAATGAACTAATGCTTTCCAAAGATTGGGTGTATCAATTGTCAAATGATCGCCTCCTGTAGATAAAACATGTCATCTCGAGATAAAACCGTCTAGCTAAGGTATCAATGATGCCTAAGTTAAACTTGAGTAAGATGAGTAATATTAATTTACTCTAACAACTATGTTGTGGTAAGTATTTAATTTATGTTTATTTTTGTTAATTTTGTGTAACTGTTGTAAAGATCTAAAATTTTTGGATAACCCTCCTATCAAGGTTAGTGTATGGATTTTTTATGCTACCATATCTTTTTTACACAAAACTGAAGCCCCATGGCCACTAAATAGACTCATTGCACCTAAACACCTCCAACTATCCTATTTTGTAGAAAATTTTATAATGTTCCACTCTAAACCATCCTACCTCCAAGTATCTATGATAGAGGCTTTGCAAGCGAGGATGAATGGACAAGATAGGGGAATCCCAAGAGTCAGAATAGAAAAGATCCTAGTAATCCCTATTGTAGACCCAAAAAAACCCTACTTAATCAAGTTGGCATCCTTTTTTAATATATTCCAAATTATACATCTTTTACCCACCAAGCTCACCTTGAGAACATCAACACTCTCCACAACTTTTCAATATTAAGAAGAGGGGATCATTGCATTAGATATTTCCTAATTAGTACATTGTTTACATTAAAAATTATATATAAAAGGCTAACCTATCAGGGAAGCATGTCTTAGAAGAGACCGACCACCTACTTTGATCAATAAATAGAAACACTTAAGTGAACTCTATTTTCACAATTCCGTAGATCTAAACCATAGAAATTGCCTAGGTAAATATTTAGGACCACTTTTTTTTTTAAACAGTATTCTATTTCTTTTTTAAATTAATATAATATAAATAAAAAATTTGGAAAAGCTATTACACATTACAATTTCACTCGGCTTCATTATGTGATCGACATTAAACCATGATCTAAAATAAATAGGTTGTCACATTTATAAATTTTTAAACAAAAACTTCTTTCAATGCACATACTATCCCAATTCCTTAAAACCAGCTACGGATTCCGGAAAAGCTTATTGAAAAAATGAAAACTGTAAGATGAATCGAACACATACTGTATGAAGATGAATCCAAAGAGATGTTGACCACCAAGTGAACAATATATTTTCCTAATATTAGGTAGAAATTAGGTAGAAAGAAGCAAAAATGGAAGCAGATGCATTGTAGTTTGAAAATCTAGTGGACTTGAAAAAACATTAGAAAATTTAGATCATTCTAGACCAATGATGAGAGCCAAGGAAGATATGAGGAAACTAAATAAGTTATATAATTCTCTAAGACTAGGTAATTAATATTCAACTATATAATTTATAGGAAATTTTCTATTCCTGGTATACATCATGACCTGATGAAAATGTATACAACACTATCAGCAACTCATGACACTTGGATCCGCTAATCCATCAAAAATCATATGGGTGCCACCTTAATTATTTATCTCTCCATGAAATTGGTGAAATATGGACTAGATTAGAGTTATTCTTGGAAACCTATTAAATGCCATTTAGTTATGTTGATGGTTCAAAATTTCAAATAGTAATAAAACATGATTAAATAGGAAATATATAATTTGAAGGACCTTTGTTTTATTTCTGGTTTGGTAGAGTTCATCTCACATTCTTCTCTAGAGTAGGATCCTTTAATTTAAATTTTTTTTCTACTATTCAAGGCAACACTAAAAGCTTATATGTTATTTTTTTCAATACTTCCTAGATTATTTTTGGGAAATTCCTAGATTAAGGAAAGATCTGCATAGTACCTGTTGAGTTGACTTTCAGGCTAAACAAGACATACAACAAGCACCCATTATTAAATTTTATATACATGACTCTGTATTTAGTTTCAACATTTTCTATATTTGTGTTTGAGCTTTATGTATGATTTGTTTTGAGTTTTATATCATTAGTTGTATTCTCTACCTGTAGGTTTGGATTTTACTCTAAAATGTAAGTTGTACATTTGAACCTCCTACTTAATTAGATGTCAGACACAAAAAGAAATGCAGCAGCATTGTCATGATTAAAAAATGAAATAATTGAACAAAGTAAAAATACCTTCACATTCAATATTAACCATACATTACATACAATTATCTGTTTCTATGTTTTGAGCGCTCATGTCCTCAATATTTTCAGGCATCTGATAATAATTTATTTTTCCTTTGATGGTGTAAGTATTGAAAATACTTTATAGAGGTATAGTGAAATCAATGTCCATAAAGTGCAGCGTGATGAAACTGGTAAAGACAGTAAAATTCAGGTAATTCTTTAATCATATCAACAAGGAATAGAAGATTTTCTTTGTAAATATACGTCTTGATTTGCATGAATTTAACTAGATTCAATCATTATAAACTTGAAGTATTGGCAGCAAGAGGCAAGAAAGCTCAGGCACAAAACTGAGTCTTTGAAACATTATTAGGTATTTATGTAGTTTGGCTTGAAATTCACAATTTTTTTGGATTTTTGTAATAAAAATCTAATTACATTGAGCCCTTTTCTTTGACTTTCCAAAAGTTAAATATCCTCTGTTTATTGCTCAAATAATATAAGATTTTGTGTGGACTTTTTGAGATAAGTTCAAATCAGATTTTGGGGAAATCTGATTTCTTGTTTAGACTTCTGATATTTTCTTTGGATGGCAATTACTTTATAAGTAAAAGAATGTCTTTATTCTTTCTACAATAAGAATAAACTTGTAAGAAGTTTATTTCCATTAGCAGAAAATTAGTTTGTTATAAGTGCTCTATTTTATCAGAGACTTGGTTTTGCAACAACAGTTGTAATTTCTTTATCTTGAGAAGAAGTGATTGCTTCAAGATCTTTTGTATGCAGCCCAGTAGCTGTAAGTTTATTTCAGTTGTAGAAGTAATTTTCAGATTAATAGAAGGAAGAAGAAAGCTTGCATATCTCCAGTTCTATTCATGTTTATTGTCTACCTTGTTTTTGTGTTTCTTGATTTTATTCATTGCTGAAACAAAGCCTTTCCTATGTGTTTCCAGAATATAGAGTGATTCTATATTCTTTTCATGGTATCAGAGCTGGTTAGCCCTCAATCCTTGTGAGTTTGGGCACTTTTTTTTCTGGGTATTTGGATTTCTTGCACAGGAGACATGGTTGGAGATGTAGGAAAGAGCTGGTAGCAACCACCGTCCTTTAATGGAAAAAATTATGATGTTTGCACAAAGAAGATGAAGACAATAATGGTTGCAAATGATTTGTGGGAGCTTATGGTCAATGGATTTGTGGATATAACTGACTCATCTCTGTTTTTTTCCCCCATTAACAATCAGAAGACTCAGTTGAAGGAGTCAAGGAGGAAATATGCAAAAGCTTTGAGCTTGATTGAAACTTCCTTGACAGAGGCGATCTTCCCTAGAATAGAAGCAAATGATTATTCAAAAGAAACTTGGGATATCCTTCACACAAGTTTTAAAGGGACTAAAAAAGTTCGTGTGGTGAAGCTCCAAATGCATCAAAGGGAATTTGAGACTTTTCTCATGAAGGAAAATGAATCAATTTCATATTTTAGCTCAAGACTCTCTAGTTTGATAAACCAGTTGAGAACCAATGGAGAAACCATGGAGGAGCAAAGAATAGTAGAGAAAATTTTGAGAAGTCTTCCCTCAAAATTTGATACTCTAGTTATTGCCATTGAAGAGGAAAAGGATCTCTCAACATTGACCGTTGATGAGTTAATGGGTTCTTTCCAAACTCATGAGCATCAAATTAATCGATCAGCAAATTCTTCTGAAGAGCAAGCTTTCAAAGCTCAATCCAATGCAAGAGGCGAGGGGAGAGGAAGAAACAACTCTGGAAGAGGCTCAAGAGGTAGAGGTTGTGGCAACTCTAGACAAAAAAAATGCTGGATGAGAAAGCTCAGAACGAGTAGCCACAAATAAGGGAGCTAGCAGCTCTCATAATATTTCTAGAGGAGGCAAGAAGAATAGTAACTCGAACAAGAGCAATGTTGAGGGTTATTATTTCCATAAATTTGGGCATTATGCAAGTGAATGCTGGAAAAAGAAAGGTGATCAATCAAAGAAAAGTGTAAATGTTACTGATGTGAAAGTGGGTAATGAAATTAATCCCACAGCTTTCATCATGTGCAATATTGGTAAAGAAGGTAGCCCCAAAGTCTGGTATTTGGACAGCGGTTGCAACAACCACATGAGTGTTAATGCAAGTCTTTTTTCTTTCATTGATAAATCAATAAAATCAGAAATTAGAATGGGGAACAATGGAATTGTTCCAGTTGTGGGAAAAGGATATATTATGATCTGCACCAAGCAAGGTGAGAAACAAGAAATTAAGAATGTTTATTTTGCCCCATGGATAAAGCACAATTTGATGAGTGTTGGACAACTCATTCAAAATGGATATAAAGTGCTGATTGAGAATGATCAATGCATCATTTATGATAAGGATGTGAGTAAGAAAATTATTGCAGCAATCCAAATGACAAAGAATCAAATGTTTTCATTGAAGATAGAAATGTGTTTCTCTTCAATTTCAATGGCTGCATCTCCCAAGAAAGCATGTACAATAGTACAACAATCAGCCTTCAAGGGTGTGATTGAAGACCCCTCCAAGCTATGGCATTTAAGGTATGGACATCTTGGCTATACTGGTTTAAGTTTATTGTCCAAGAAAAGAATGGTAGATGATTTTCCATGTAAAGAAGAGTTCAGTAGCAAGTGTGAGGCTTGCATTTTTGGTAAGCAACATAGGCTGCCATTTAATTATGGAAACTCTAGAAGGGAAAGAGCACCATTAGAGTTGGTGCACACTGATTTAGTTGGCCCTATGAAAATCAATTTCATTGGGGGGAGTACTTATTTTATGACCATCATAGATGATTTCAGTCATAGAACATGGGTTAATTTTATGCAAAATAAATCTGAAGCTTTTGATAATTTTTTAGAATTTAAAGCCCAGGCTGAAAAGGAAACTGGACACAATTTGAAATTCTTAAGGTCAGACAGAGGGGGGAATATACCTCCAATATTTTTATGAAATTTTGTAAGCAGACTGGCATAAAGAAGGAGCTAACAGACAGTTATACTCCATAGAAAAATAGAGTGGCTGAAAGAAAGAATAGGACCATCGTTGAGATGGCAAGAAGTATGATGAAAGCAAAAGGACTCCCAATTGAATATTGGGGAGAGGCTATAGAAAAAATGGTCTATTTAATAAATATAAGTCCTACAAAGGGATTCCATGACAAGACTCCATTGTAAGCATGGGCAAAGCATAGATGGATGGTTGAACACTTGAGAGTGTTTGGGTGTCTATCATATGCACATGTGCTAAAGGAGAAAAGGAAAAAATTGGATGAAAAGGGTGTGAAGTGTATCTTTGTAGGATTTAGTCTTGATTCAAAGGCGTATAGATTGTATAACCTTGTCACCAAAAAGATCATCATTTCAAGAGACATGGAGTTCATTGAGAATGAGTCATGGGATGGCTCAGGGGACTAATCATCAAGCACTTTAAGTAAAGTGCCTATTATTGCTGAAGATGATGATGTTAATGAACAAAAAGATGATATAACAGCAGATATAGAAGGATCCTAAAGGCAGAAAATTGGCCCAGCAGAGACCAACAGCAACAATACAAAGAGTATTGATCCCACTCTCACCTTCCTAGTGCCACGAAAGACCAAGAGTCTAAGGGAGATTTACCAAGATGAAAGGTATGAAAATGAATTTAATGAAAATATCAATTTTGCATTATTTTCTCATAGTGATCCAATTTATTTTAAGGATGCTGAAAAAGAAGGAAAATGGTGTAAGGCCATGAATGAGGAAATAGATGCAATTCAAAGAAATGAAACTTGGGAGCTCACTAATTTACCTCCTAACAAGAAAGCTATTTGAGTTAAGTGGGTCTATAAGACCAAGAGCAATGATGAAGGAAAAATAGATAAGCATAAGGCTCGATTGGTGGTCAAGGGGTATAAACAGAAGTTTGGTAGAGACTATGATGAAACCTATGCCCCTGTTGCAAGAATGGAAACCGTGTGTGCTGTCATAGCAATTCCAGCCTAGCACAAATGGAAGGTATATCAAATGGATGTGAAATCCACCTTCTTGAATTGAGTATTGAAAGAAGAGGTTTATGTTGAGCAGCCACCTGGTTATGAAGTTTTGGGTTACGAAGGTAAAGTGTATAGGTTGAAAAAGGCTCTTTATTAGCTTAAGCAAGATCCACAGGCATGGTATAGCAGAATTGACTCATATTTGATGAGAAATGACTTTTGTAAAAGTGATGGTGAGCCCACTTTTACATCAAGGCAACAAATGGTAATATTTTAATTGTTTTCTTATATGTTGATGATTTAATCTTTACTAGGGATAATGATTTCCTCATTGCTAATTTTAAAGATGCCATGAAAAGAGAGTTTGAAATATCAAACTTGGGTCTCTTGAGATATTTTCTAGGCATATAAGTCAAACAAATGCATGATGGAATTTTTATCTCTCAAGAAACATACGTAAATCAAATCTTGGAGAGATTTAAAATGTAGAATAGCAAGGCTACGCCAACACCAACTACGGGATGTCTAAAGCTAAGAAAGAATGATTGCAACAACAATGTGAATCTGACTTTGTTTAAAATATTGGTTGGAAGTTTAATGTATTTGACAACAACTAGACTAGACATTATGCATGCAGTAAGTTTAATTTTCAGATTTATGGAAACCCCAAAGGACTCCCATTAGAAAGTGGGAAAAAGAATCCTAAGGTATGTGAATGGCACCAAAGGATATGGTATTTTGTATACTGCAGCAAATGATTTTGGATTGATTGGTTACAGAGATAGTGATTGGGCAGGGAGTTTGGATGATCAGAATAGCACTTCCGGATATGTCTTTCACATGGGTTTAGGTGTAATCTCATGGGCTTCTAAGAAGAAACCCATAGTTGCTCAATCTATAGTAGAGGCTGAATATATAGCAGCAAATGCAACAACATGTCAAGCTATTTGGCTGAGAAGGATCTTTGTAGAATTGAAGGAAGAACAAGAGGATGAAACTAAATATTTTGTGACAATATTTCCTCAATTCCTTTGTCAAAAAATCCTGTGTTTAATGGAACAAGCAAGCCCATTGAAATTAGGTATCATTTTATCAGAAAATTAGTTGAGAATGGTGAAATAAAAATGGAGTTTTCCAAGTTAGAGCATCAGCTAGAAGACATTTTCACCAAGTCATTGGGCATTGCAAGTTTTGAGTGCCTAAGGAGAAATCTGGGCGTAGTTCATTTGGATCAAGCATGATTATGTTTTGTCAGCTCAAGACAATGGGGGAGTGTTGGAATTTTATAATAAAAATCTAATTATATTGAGCCCCTTTCTTTGACTTTTTAAAAGCTAAATCTCCTTTGTTTATTGCCCAAATAATAACAGATTTTGTGTGGACCTTTTGAGATAAGTTCAAATCAAATTTTGGGGAAATCTGATTTATTCTTTAGACTTCTGATATTTTGTTTGGACAAAAATTACTTTATAAGTAAAAGAATGTCTCTATTATTTCTACAAGAAGAATAGACTTGTAAGAAGTTTATTTTCAGCAGTAGCAAATTAGTTTGTTGTAAGTGCTATGTTTTATCAGAGACTTGGTTTTGAAACAGTAGTTGTAATTTCTTTATCTTGTGAAGCAGTGATTACTTAAAGATCTTTTGTATGCAGCCCAGTAGCTGTAAGTTTATTTTAGTTGTAGAAGTAATTTTCAGATTAATAAAAGCAAGAAGAAAGCTTGCATATCTTTAGTTCTATTCATGTTTATTGTGCCCTATTTTTTGGGTTTCTTGATTTTATTCATTGCTAAAACAGAGCATTTTCTATGTGTTTCCACAATATAGTGTGATTCTATATTCTTTACAATTTTATGGATAAAGCCGCTTAAAATTATTGATATAAAACTACTCATAGTTATATATAGTTTATCATATGAAGTTAAGATATCGTCTACTCATAGGAGCCTAAAGGGAGAATCCCTAATATCCTTAAGCATTTCAGATCTCCAGTAACTTCAAAACCTACTAGTGAAGAGATTAGCTTGTGTAAGATCAAAGAAGGTAGGCAGACCAAAAGGGGATGTTTAATATTGGAATCCTCTCTCATAATTTTCTTAAATGCATTGATAAAAAATTCTAGTTTGTTAATCGAGTTCAATAAATTAGGAATTCAATGAACACCTAGTGTTTTAAGCACTTGTGCAGTAATAGAAAATCCTATATTGTTTTACTTCAACAGGAGGAAAGGCAAATTGAAGTGATTGCCATGCTGGAAAAAAAAAGGTACAAGACCTTTGAAACCACAAAATGTTGCATTCATTCATAGAGATATTTCTTTAAGGAATATATTGTCATCTATTTATAAATTTCTCTGGTGGTGTAATATTATGGGTGCAGGAGTGCCACCTTCAATCACAAAATCATTTTCTTATGAACGTGGTACAACACACAACCTAAACTTTAGGGATTCTAAAATATATTTTCTATTGAGATTGTTCTTTCCACTTGAAAGAATCTTGATATTATTTTTCTGTCTACTAGATAGAACAATTTGAAGGCAACACAAGTAGAGTAGAGTTTGATATTTTAGCTCAAGAAATTGTATAGAATCTGCTGAAGGTTATTTTAGAAGAATCTGTCAGTGGGAATAATCTAGTTATTGAAACTGGTCTTCAGCTTGGGTAAGTAACTGGTCATTATTTCTTCGCCCATATATATAAAAATGAATAGTAAAATGAGGCGAGTATTGGATGTCATTTGTCGGAACTTCAGATGAAGATTCTTTTGTATTTCAATAAAATCATCACCACACATAAATTTTTAATTTCTTTAACTTAATTACAACTCTGATATTGTCATTCTCTTCAACAAATTTATTAATTAATCTATTATTTTTAGAAGGGAAATGTTCTAGACACGATACAACATGTTATTGTAGTATATATGTCTTTTCAAGTTACAAGTTTGACACATATAAATATACTTGATAGTTTAAGTTTTAAACATAAAAATAAACTTGGTGTAACACCCTAAAAATGGCATCTTGCAACACTAAACAATTTTGTTGCATTTTTCATTCTTTAGAATCATCAAAGTCTTATTGTACTAGGCAATTCTGGGTTTTGACTGACTGTAGTTGGCCTAAGTGTCAAATGCAAAAAATCCTAAATCTGCATTAGTCATACATTATATTTAATTCCTAAATATCTATTGGCTAAACAAACCATATGATTGAATTAATTTAATTTTAAAGTCCTAGCACTTTAATTAACTTAAATTCACCCCTTTTAGCTAAAACACATGAAAAGGAATTAAATAATATTTAATTATTAAATAAATATCCTCATTTTAGTAATTGAATTTAATTATTCAGATAATTGAAAAAAACACATTTATGAGATCATATTCTATTTATTTAATTAAATATTCTCTCAAACATCTTCTCTTCAATTCAGAAATGGAAACTTTGAAATGACTTTGCTTTAAAGAGAAAGAAAACACTTAAAATCATAAATAAAATAGTTAAAATCAAAGAAAGAAAAACAATTAAAGCAAAGGGAAAACAATTTATTGTTTTCTTTTAAATAAAGTTTTCTACTTTGAACTAGCTTTCTATCTATTTTATCTTCAAAAAGGAAACTTTCTATTCTGAGCAGAATCTCAATCTATAAAAGAGCTCCCATTTCTCATTCAAACCCCAGTCATTTTTATGCATTGTTAGAATAAAGAATTGCTGCTTCATTTTACTTGATAATCTCATTTGCATTAGAATAGCTTCATTTTATTAGAATAATATAAAATTTCTTATCATATCTTAGCTTAAATTCATTTAGATTAATCTTGCATTAGGGTATGTGCAGGATCATGGTATGCCAAAAAGTGGCGATGTGAAAAAGAAGTCATGATTGGTAGACTGAGTGACAAATAGCTATAACTTTCAAATGGTATATCATTTTTTTAAATCTAAAATATGTTTCACATTCTATAAGTCACCTACTATAAGAAAAAAACAAAAAAAATTTCAATTTCATGAAGTTTAGACTAAGTTAAGGTTGTCAGACACGAGAGTTTTTATATTCTAGAAAAGTTGTAGAATAAAAATCATAATTAATTATTTACTTGGAAAAAAATTACAAAAAAATATGCGTCACATCTAGACATTAATCTAATACTTATATCTATAATCTAATAAAAAAATATTATCATTTGATTGTGTTTATGGTGGTCAGACATATACCTACTTCTTATCTTTTTAGTCTTGATTGATAGACTGATTGAAAAATAACTATAACATTCAAATGGTATAACATTTTTGAAATTCAAAACATGATTCACATTCTATGGTTTTCCTACTACAATAAAAATATTCAATTTGATGAATTTTAGACTAAGTTAAGGTGGCCAGACACGAGATTTATAATATTCTGGAAACGTTGTAGTAGAAAAATCATAATTAATTATTTACTTAAAAAATTACAAAAAAATATGTGTCACATCCGAACATGAGTCTACTACTTATATCTAGAATCTTGTAAAAAAAATTATCATTTGATTGTGTTTAAGGTGGTTAGACATACACCTTGTTCTTATCTTTTTCCTTAAATTTTCATCTACTGCATTGAAATTTAAAATTTCACGATATAGAATATTTTCTTTTAAAGAAGGGATAGTAGCTTAGAAACTAGATTCAATTTTCTATAGATTCTCTTCTTACACATTTTTGATATAAGATAGATAACTTGTTCAAATTTTTACGTTAACTTTTCTAACCCTGATTTTCTGAATTTTCATTGCCACTTAAGGCCTGATTTGGCATACCATGATCCTGCACATACCCATTATCTTGCATCACATTCATGGAGAAAAAATCCTTCATTCTTAGATTGGTCTATGGTAGTGAGACTCTCGTTATGAGAGCTATTCGAAACCCTGTCTAGATAGAAGGCAACATGTCAAATCATATAGGCATGCAAGATGAATAACTCATATTCACTTCTATATGTGGCTGATGAACAAGGACTATGTTGAAGTGTATGGTTGTATAGGAAGGCAAAATTTAACATATACATTTCCGGCGCCCACTGTGGTGCTCAAAAATTTACTTTCTGGCCTCATTCTACACTTTTTTTGATCAATTTTGGTTTTCATTCGTACGGCTCTATAATGAAAGTTCGCGTGAACTTTCTCACATAATTGTGCAAAGTTTTGCAAGTATATGCATTTCCTCGTGCACTTATGTAGGTTTCTTCACATGGATCATAATACTTGTTCATGCGACAATTGACAGTAGTGATTTATAAATTTTAGTTTTTGATATCTCTATTTCTATTGATTTCTAACCACTAATGGTTTTTGTTTGCTATTGACTGTGATTTTCTGGTTTTATCTCTAAAAAAACTTAACGGTGGTTTGTAGGATGCTAAAATGAAGAAAGAAATTACAAACTAATAACGTATTTACTGTAGGACACCTGTCGAAGATATACATGTTTTCACAAAATTCTCATGTTTATTTTTAGTAGTTAGAACACACTTCGGTTGGTGCTTAAAATGAATCATTGTCTTGTGTGATTGAAGTGTTTTCTATGTTGTAATTCAAATAAATATATGAGTGTATCCTCTCCCCTCAACTTTATGGATCTTGGGTGTAAGAGAAATTCATATGATTCTTCTAGTGTGTCTACCTCCCAAAAGCTTTAGCAGAGCTAGTGAGAGTGGATGGCAAACCAGTAATAGGATAAAGCGAAGCCCTTCTGAACCAGTATATAAACAATATCATTATGATTAATCTCATAATGGATAGGTGTGAATTCATTATGGAAACTAAAATCTCCTCCAGTACCCTAGTGGTGTGTTAAAGTCCCGACATCGTTAAGGTGAAAGCCTTGCTTTGAAAGGATTGAGAGAGCCCCATTAATTGGGAAAATGAATTGATCACAACCACCTGAATGGATGTCCTTACTACAAACTATTGTTATATTATCAAAAAACCCTCTATCTATTAGCATGGAAAGTCAGAGACTGACTAAGACACCCCACACTTTTATAGCTCTTAGTAGAGACAACAGCCCTTTGGGAAGCAATTCCTTTGGGGTTCGAAGCTTGGTGTGCCTGAGAAGTGAGTGCACATGTAAGGAGGAGGCCATGCCTCCAAGATTTTATGTTGTTCGCTATGAGTAAGTGTAGCCAAACTTTAGTTCAAGTGGGGATTCAATAGATACTGCCCTATCTATCCTAGGATTGTGATATGTCATTTTTGGTACTACAAACATTCTATTTAATGTGTTTTGCATGGGTGTATCATTTAAATAATTGAAACAAACGTCAAATCACACAAACTATCAAACTTGAACATGTCCAAAACAATATGTAACTCAAACTCTCTATCAGAAAACAACATGATCTTGTCTCAAAAATTGCAATCTGGTCTTAACTATCAGCTTCTCTAGAATTTCATTTGTCAAAACTGCCAAGTCTCATGTGAAATTTTTCCTTCTTCATGTCATTATCTGAGAAACTTCATGTGACACGCTGGCAATAGTCGCATGAAATTTTGCAATCTTGCTATATTTTTCACCAGTTTGTCACTTTTAGTCACCATTCTATCATCATATTTCATGCGGGACTACATAGTTTTGCAAGAGCCTAGAGAATCTTCACGCGAGGACATACTTCTTCGTGCAAGTCTGAAGCATTTTTTCAAAACAATGAGCAATTTCCAGTCTATCTAGCATCTTCCTGCTAAATTTGATTATGGTCTCATCTCATATCTTTTGGTCTATTTCATCTATGTCGTCATAACTTGTGTTGCAATAGTCACCTCTTGGTTTTTCTAGCCTCATTCCTGAAGATTTGCACCAAGGATACTTCACCTTCTGGCACTTTCTATGTATTTACTTTGAGATAGTTTCAAGTTTGATCCTAGTTCACATCCCTTGTACAATCTTTTTCTATGACTGTTACAACTCAAAGTGGAAAAATATTCCCTTCAATCAATCAAGACAAATCTATGCTTTCCACACCATTGCTAGCTACATCTAGTGAGGAATCATCTCGATCTCCCTCTCTGGTACATCGAACTTACGTCAAACAGTCATTTCCAGTGGTTTTTAGTCAGGTTTGAAACCCTTTGTTCTAAGAGGACCCAAATTCTGAAAACAATCAACCTTCTCATACCGAGTCTTTACACATTGAACACTTGCATTCTATCAAGATGTCAGATCATGACCAATTAGGTGAACATAGTAGAGATGATCTCTCTAAAACCAGGGGTGAACTCCCTTTTCAAGACCCTCCTCCTAATGAAGAGAATGAAATAACCCAAGGAGATATCTTAGAAGTGGTCAATAATAAAAAAAATCATGAGAATGATGGTGGTCCTAATGAAAGAGGAGAAGGAGAAATACCTTCTCAAATTGGCCAACCAAGCAGCCAAACTCCCCTCTGATTACAAGGTAGAGACACTTGTTGAGAAAGAGGAAGAAACTGAAAATTAACGCTTTCAAAAGCTAATGCAATGCATGAAAGAAAAACTCATTCAACTCATGAAGGATAAAGACAAACCCGCTATATAAATCACACAGGAAATTATTTTTCCAATCTTGTTTGATAAGATTCTATGCATGCCTCCTTTTCCAAAAGGAGTTGAACTTCCCAAGTATGATAAATACTTGGGTACATCTAATCCCCAGGATCATTTGAGAGAGTTTGGTGGTCTCTCTATGGAGTTTATACATGATAAAACCTACCTCATGCATCTCTTCCCATGTAGTTTGGGAGGGCCGACTATGGAATGGTTCTCTAGGCTACCAAATGGCATCAAAACTTTTGACGAAATTGCCAATTTGTTTCTACAACACTATTCTCACAACATCCAACATCTCGTTCACATTAAATATCTTTGCAACTTGAAACAAAATCATGGGGATTCCTTCTTAACATTTCTCCAAAGATGGAGACAACTTTATACAAGATATTCTCGCAAAACACCCGAATCTGAAAAGTTGGACATCTGTCTAGACAATCTTCTTCCCAACTTTGGGTATCAAGTACAACTTCAAAGTCTTTTAACCTTTGATGACATGATTAAGAAAGTTGTGAGAATTAAGACATTTATGGTTAAGAAAGGAGAACTAACCTTGCACAAGGAAAATAAACAAGGGTCTTCCTCCTCAAGCAAAGACAAAGCCAAATTTCTCAACAATAACCAGAATTTTGTGAATGATGGAGTTGTAGACAATGTGACTCCCAAGCCTTCAAAGGTTTCTTTTAATCTCACTACCACAATGCAGGAAGCCAGGGCCACTGAACAGGCTGTGGAAGAATCAAAACCAAGTACTTCAAATTTTTTTAGCTCTAAACCTTGGGCTCCTAGACCCAAGTGTGAATTCACTCCTTTAGGAGAACCTCTGAATACGGTTTATAAGACTCTCTTGGAAAACCATATACTCAATCCACTAGATAATTCACGACCTTATGATCTGCAACCAAGACCCTCTTGGTGGAATGAATCCGCTTAATGTGATTTCCACCAAAACAAAGGTCATAAAATGACTACTTGTCTTAAATTGTAGCATAAAATCTAGTATCTCATCGATAGTGAGGTTATTACTATGGGAGTTCACAACAAGAACTCAAACCACCAAGCTTTTAAAGACCCATTTCCTCCTCATGGGATAGGTGAGTCATCCAAAGGAAAAAATACTGATGCCAAGGTCAACTATACATACACCAATAATGACAATGTTATTAATATGGTTGAGCCTATTGATACTGAATGCAGTAATGTTATCATTCTCAAGGGAAGGGAAGATGCTCCTAAGCCCAAAAATCCTTTCATCTTGAGAGGGTCTACGCCTCAGACCTCTGAACAAGAAAAATCTCAGGTTAGTGCAAACATTGTTACTCAATCTTGTGTTAAGATCATCCTCAAAGACCCTGAGTCTTCTACGTCTAAACCAACACAACCTGTAGACAAAACTATTGTTGGCTCTACCAATAAGAATCCAAAATTGGGTTCCTCATCTAATGCTTCCAATTAAAGAATTCTAGAGCAATTACAACATACTAACGCTCAAATCACCATCTTCAAGCTACTAAAAATCTGCCCCGCTCACAAGGAGATCCTTGATAAAGCCCTCACCGAGGAAAATGTCCCAAAAGATGTTGATCTCAATCAGTTTCAATCCATGGTAGGTCACTTGAACTCCTCCCATTACTTGTCTTTCTCTGAGGAAGATGACTATTCTTTGAGTCACCCGCACAACAACCATTTGCACATTGAAGTCATGATTGGTCCAAAGTGTGTCTGTCGTGTTCTCATAGATAACGGTGTTGGCCTCAACATTTTCTCTGCTAGCTTCCTTACTGAGTTAGGATATGGAAAAGATTGCATAGATTCCCGCAAAAAGATTACTATTAAGGCCTATGATGAAGAAGAATGAAAATCTAAAGGGCTAGTTGTGTTGCCAATCAGAGTTGGCCCTATTGAAAGGGGTGTTATTTTTCAAGTGCTTGACATTCCTTTAGCATAAAATATTCTGTTGGGAAGGACATGGATCCATGAAATGCAAGCTATCCCTTTAACATACCATTAGTGCATTAAGTTCCCATTCGAACGCTCTTAAGTGACTATACTTGCTAATATATGCTATGATTGCAACACACTCACAAAATCTGCTGATATCTTTGTACCCACCAACAGAGAGTCTATTGAGCTCCTCAAGACTAAAATAAAGGCCATGGAAAAGGGTCTGATATCAAATTGAACCCATGCTATCTATTACATCTCTACCTTTATCTCCACGTTCTTTTGGGAGACCTTCAGAGAACACAAAACCTTCTGCAGTTCCTCCTCAAACAAAATATTGTGGTACCTTTGTACATGCTATAATACCATTAGAAGAAGAATCTAAAAACAAGGCTATCAAAGCTTGGATCTATAAAGGAGAAGACACTTCTGAGAAAATGACTACACCTTACGACATAAAACCTGAACAATATGGCAAAGGTTTGACTATTGTGCAAAATTTTGGCTACAAAGGGAATGGTCCCATAGGTACGAATCACAAAGGATTGATTGCACCACTTCAAGCTATTGGTCACCGAACATGTGACTCTATAGGTATAGGCTTCAAGAATCTCACATTTCAACTAGGGATAAACCAATTTGTACCTCACACAGATCAACAACCAACACCTAAAGAGACATCTAAAACTGAAGAGTCTGAACATAGCTCGGATGAAGACTACTTCCCTTATCCCATTCCTACATATCTGGCATTATTCTTTGCTGAGCCAGATGACTTTATACTGCATGTCAATATAGTCAAGAATGACAACACTTTTGATAAAACCACTCCACCTTCTCCATTAACCTACGAGTGGTGGAAAGAAATGCACACTGTCAATTCAGGTCATCAGGGTGATTTGTACATACCACCACACTTGCAAGAGTAGTTTTAATAGGAGAAAACCCAACCAATCCTCACTAAACAAGAAGCAGATGATGCTACAAGAATTGATGGAGAACATACATCAAAAGGTGCTTATCTCACCATAGTTGAAGTTTTAGGCAAAACTCACGCAAACTGGGGACAAAGGGTTGACTTCACTCATGTTCTTGATATGATGCCTAATGATGAAATAGAATCTCACAAATATGAGTTGTACAGCTTGTCATATGCCACCTCTGATACAAATATAGATACATTTCACACGCATGAAAAACTTCTTGACATAGGTGAAGGGTCTAGTGTAAGGTCAAACTAGTCTGATTCTATCAATGTTAATGTGTCATCTAGTACAGTCACTAGGAGTCAAAGGAATTTGACTACACCTTTGGATGAGATTTCTCTAGGTCTTGACTTTATCCTCTGTGCTTTTGATTATTATACCGTGAACGTACTTGAACCCATCACTTCTCTTTAACTCTGCCATCTCGAGCTTATAGACTAGAATTATCTCTCCCCATCTAATCAAGTCTTTATGTTCCAAAATGATTATGCTCTTCGTTGTTACCTCAACATTGTTGAACCTGTAACGTCCTCCACTAGTGAAGAAAGTGTCAACATGACTAAGGCTGATATCAAGTATCTCAATCACAAAATCAAAAGAAGAAAAATAGGTGCTCTGATGGTGAAAATCACATTATGGTAGTGTTAGAGCCTAAAAATTCAAAATAAAGGACATATCCAAGGGTGAAAACCTCTTTGAGGTGCCCGAGGATGAGATACTTGATATTCTTCCAAGTCATTTCCAATAACAATCATCTATGCTAATTGAACCAACTCAACTGATCAACTTGGGTACAAAAGCTGAGCCTCAAAACATTCATTTGGCACAATCATTATTTGAGACAGAAAGAGAGGAATTCATTACATTCTTCCAGACCAAAAAGATAAAATTTGCATGGAAATATTTAGACATGCTATGATTAGACCCTTATATAATCATGCACCACTTGTCCATTGCACTGGGCATCAAGCCTATCAAACAAAAGATTCAAAAAATGCATCCACATGTAGCTCTACTTGTCAAAGATGAATTGGAGATACTTGTTAAGGTAGTGTTTATCAGAGAAATTGATTATGTAGAATGGATCTCTAACTTTGTTCCAGTGTCAAAACATGACAAATATATCTGATTATGCATAGACTTTAGAGACTTGAATAAGGCATGTCCTGGGGAAGACTTTCCATTGCCAAATATTGATATGATTGTCGATATGAGAGAAGGATATGAAATGTACTCACTAATGGATGGTTTCTCTCGCTACAACCAGATAAACATCATGCCAGAGGACCAAGAGAAAATTGCTTTCACATGTGCATGGGGCACTTTTTGTTGGAATGTCATGCCCTTTGGACTCAAAAATGCTGGTGCTACATATCAAAGAGCTATAACCATCATATTTCAAGACATGATGCATAAAATGATGGAATATTATGTTGATGACACTCTAGCTAAAAGCATGCAACAAGAGAAATACCCTGCAGATCTAGGTCCTATACTGGATCACATGGAACAATTCAGTCTAAGGCTCAATCCTAAGAAATGTGCATTCGACATAGCATCTGGAAAATTTCTTGGTTATATTATCTTTTCAAAAGGCATCGAAGTGGATCCTATGAAATTTCAAGCTATCATGGAAATGCCACCACCAAAGAATATCAAACAAATAAGAGGACTTCAAGGTTGGTTACAGTCTATCCAGTGCTTCATCTCACAACTAACGGACAAATCACAACCATTCACCAAGACTTTACACAAAGGTATTACCTACCAGTGGAACAAATAATGTGATGACGGGTTCACACAAATCAAATAGTATCTTATGAACCCACCAATATTGATGCCTCCTATTCATGGGAAGCCACTTATACTTTATATCTCTACTACAAATACATCATTGGGCATCCTATTATCTCAAGAAGATCAGATCAACAAAGAAAGGGCTATCTACTACCTTAGTAGAACTCTGGTTTCATGTGGAACAAACTATTCTATTATAGAGAAGGCTTGCCTCGTAGTGGTATTTTCTTCACAAAAACTGTGACATTACATGTTGGCTCATACTACACACCTTATTGCTAAAATTGATCCTCAAAAATATTTGCTCAGTAAAGCTACCCTCACAGGTAGACTAGCTAAATGAGTTATGCTTCTTAGTGAATTTGATATTGAGTATGTAGACAGAAAAGACATCAAGGGGCAAGCAATTGCAGATCAATTGGCGGAAGCACCTCTAGTAGATCATCAACCATTGAATATTGAATTTATAGATGAGTCCATATTCTTTCTCACGCATGGATCCTGGACTATGTTCTTTGATGGTTCATTTACCCAAGAGGGGTTAGGTATTGGGATACTGTTCTACACCTCAAAGGTACTCTCTACCAAAATTATACAAGATGTTGTTTCCTTGTACAAAAAAAATCGTTGAGCACAAAGCCTTAATCAATGGTATGAAAATCACCCTTGAGTGGGGAGTGGACAAGGTCAATGTCCTTGGAGATTTACAATTAGTCATCAATCAAGTAAATGATATCTATCAGACAAAAGATGAAAAGCTGGTGGCTTATAAATGGTTGGTTGATGACCTCATAAAGTATTTTTTTCACATCACATTTCAACAGGTTCCAAGGGTAGATATTAAAGTGGCAGACACCATGAATAATCTTTCTTCTATGCTATAGATGCCAGAAAATTATTTTTGACATGAATTCCTAGTGGAGATGTTACACTACCTAGCCTATGATTCCCCTGAGTCCCGAATGATCTGTTCTGTCATTGGACATGACTCATCTTGCTACCACAACATTTATTCCTACCTTCTAGACCAGATTGTTCTAGACACTTACACTCGGAATGAAAAATGTCACTTAATCCATAGTGCTTCATGGTTTGTCATCGTAGCTAGCGACTTCAATAGGAATGGTCTAGACGGTACCCTCAGGTGTTTAGAACCTGATGAGTCCAAATGTGTGTTAGTAGAGGTGCATGAAGGCATCTATGGGTCTCACTCTAATGGCATGACATTGTCCTGTAAACTTATTAGAGCTGGTTACTATTGGCTAGATATGGAAAAAAAAGCTACATAGTTTGCTAAGTCTTGCAAACAGTGTCAACTACATGGTAATCTGATTCATGCTCTAGCTAGGGAGCTTATTCCCTTCATTACTTTCTGGCCATTTCATCAATGGGATTTTCACTTGGTGAGTCAGATTTATCCCTCATTCTCAAATGGACATAAGTTCATCATCACAACTATAGACTATTTTACTAAGTGGGTGGAGGCAGTCCCTCTCACTGTTGCCAATGGAAAATTAGTAGCTATGTTCATTCTCAACAACATCATCTATAGGTATGGTGTACACTCAACAATAACTACTGATAATGGGGGGAAATTCAAAAACAAATATTTGACAGAGCTATGCTCTAATTTTAAAATTACTCAGCATTGGTCTTCCATCTATTATCCTTAGGGTAATGGACAGGCAGAATCATCAAACAAGACAATCCTTAAAATCCTGCATCACATAGTTCAAAAATCTTGATGAGATTGGAATCTCCAGATCAATCCAGCTCTCTGGGCATATAGGACAAGCATAATAACACTGATAGGGGCTACGTCCTATGCTTTTGTTTATGCAGTAGATGTTGTGTTACCAATTAAGTTTGAGATTCCTTCTCTACAAGTCTCTCTGAAAGGACTCATTACTGATGATGATAACATAATATCTCGGCTACAAGAGCTAGAACTACTTGATGAACATTGTCAATTGGCAGTTGATCACCTTAGAGCATACCAAAAAAGGATGTCCAAGAGCTATAACAAGAAATTTCAACCAAGGGATTTCCAAATGGGTCACCTCATTCTCAGGGAGAATCATAAGAATCAACAACATCAGATCCAGAAAGGAAAATTTGAACCAAATTGGCTTGGTCTGTATGTTGTCACTATAGTGTTTGGGTCTAGCATCTATCAAATTTCTACTACTAAAGGAGAACAACTCAAAGAGCCCATCAATGCTCTTCATCTAAAATGGTTCTACAACTGAGACATCTTCAGTATGCTCATGTTTATAGTAAAGTACTAAAAAAATTCTAAAAAATGAAAAATGTCCTGAAAAAATGATCATCTTAGTGAAACCTAGTGATAGATGCTTTGATGTATCTCCAAAAAAAATTCATATATTCCAAAAATACCAAAAAATTAAAAAATTAAAAAAGAGAAAAAAAAGTTGTCATTGATGAAAACCTGGCAAACAAGCATCATGGTAGAAAAAAGAGAATTTCCGCCAAGAAGGTGAAAACTTGGTAAATCGGCACCTCTTGTTCCATGTTGTTATATCTATCATACTATCATAGTACCACTTGGCTTTATGTAGTTGCTTTCCTACTTTCCTACTTGCATTTGCTTTTCTGCATGCTTTCAGTTCCTATCAAGACACCAACTTACATCGATTGAAACTGGTCATACTCCTAGGGAAACCCTCCTGGTCTAGGGGGCACTATCCTATTACCTTTTGGGATCTACTTTGTGATAGTCACCAGTGGTTCTCACTGCATCTTGCTACTATCACTTAGCTTATACTGAGTTCTCTCTCCTTGAGAATCTCCCTAACATTAGTCACCAGTGGTTCTCACTACGTCTGCCTACTGATGTCTAGCTAGTCCTATGATCTCTTCATTTGAGAATCTTTCTCACATCAGTCGTCAGTGTTTCTTATTGCATCTATCTACTTTCACTGTACTATTGAGATTGCTCCCATCCATTATATTTGGAGTTGTACTCAAACGCTCTATCTATCGATACTCGGTCTTGGCATTCTTTGCTTTAGTTTGAACATAGCTTTCACTCACTTTCATGAGACTCTGGTTCCTTTGTGAACCCTACTCACTTGACACTAATTCAATGCCATATGCCTGGGGGCAACCAAATCTAGTTTTTCCTTGCAACATACATCACATCATTCATCATTACTTGGGGGCATGGGTCCCCCATTTGATCACATCTTTGGTTTACACCAGAGTTAGTAATCTTGTCACTTGTGTAGGACAACTCGCTACTAACACAACCTGGTGTTTTTCAACACCACCATAAATAGTGTTTTTTAACACTATCTTTTGCCACATCTATGTTTTTCAACACACATCATATATCTCAAATGTAAACATCTATCGATAAGAATCAAACACAATGCACTCACAAGTACAATGGTGTTTTTCAACACCCTATACACATACATATGAGAAAAAACTTTGAAACTGGCTGAGCTACGATTTAATCTTTATTTGTATGTTGTTTATTCTCATGGATTTCATTGATAGTTTCTTTGTCTACTTCTTGTTGGTGTAGTCCCGATGATGCGGCAACATCAAATAAATAGGGTGTATTTGATAAGAGCTCTCACACTAAGGTGGAAAAGCCTCACATCCCTTGATCTTGTTTATTTTTACGCCATGGTGACATTGGTACTATCTCCTTGACTGTTATTGCTCTATTTGTTTATGGACGATCGCACTCATGGTTATCTTGCCTTTGAATGCCTTGATAGTAGTGTACCCTTGCAACTTAATCTAGAAATAATGTTCTAGTCATCTTTGCTTTTGTGCCCTGGTGCTTACATTCATTTCCTACATTTTATCTGATGAAAGTCATATTCATATCCTTATGGTCATAGTGGCACTAGTAAGGGTTGTATCAACTCTGATGCTCCAAAAATGTTAAATGATGATGATTATATGATGGCTATCACAACCATGTCCTAGGGATTACATCTAGCATAGGATTTCATTTTCATTCTAGGTTTACATTGTGGCAGAAATTTGATGTTCACTTCATTGCATCCTCCTGGGTCATACATTGGGGAGTTATTCTTCGGTTTCATCATGACTACACAAGGGTTCGATCCTCACTCTTGATTCTTCACATGTTCTCATGGTTAGCATCTATCACACATTTGGACACCCTGCATGAGATGTTAGTACCATATATATTACATTTGCATTATAATTTACACATTGCATTTACATATTTCTATTCCTAAGTGCATTTACATAAATCATCTACATACATACAACTTTGCATCTACATCAATATGTGCATCACATAAACTAATAAACATCACATACATGTACATTTCATACATCTACATATATTCAAAACATGTTCATACATTTGCATACATTCTAAATCATCTAACCAT
>MU226050.1:819615-831183 GCA_018584345.1 Thuja plicata
TCCTGGGCACCCTTTGATCCTCTAGCATATAAGGGAAATCTTGGCACCTGCAACGCCTTATCCGACACTACTCCCGCATAAGCTGTGTAATAATAGGCCATGCGGGCAGTCTGATGTCCTTCCTCCACTTGAACCTTCTCCTATGTCATTTTCAACTACCCTCGGAGCTCCTAAACCTCCCGATATCTGTCTAATAGCCACGCATCTCACATGGCAACCTGTATCTGCAAGTATGTGACCTATCTCGTAGGCTGTCGTAGTCTCTCTCTAGATCTCCACAGAGCCTCCTACGCCTGTGATGGTGCATCCCTGGGTATTGTACCCTATCCTGGCTCCTGTACAGGATGATCCTCCTACATCAGATCCTCCTATTGTCCCTCCTACTGCTTTGTCTACTCTTGTACATCCTTGAACTGTGTAGATGTCCTCCTCCTATTCTTCCTCCCACTGTTGCTCAGACCCAGATCAATCCACATTTGGCGTGTAGGTATATCCACCTGCACTATGCATGGATGTGGTACCTGTTGTGGTGGTGGCCATGGTACCTTCTGCGGTGGAGGTACTGTGCCTACTGATGTTGCACCTATGGGTGCACTACATGTGCTGGCACAACCATGCAAACTAGATTTGTTAATTGCAAGAAGGGATGAGTCACGAAGTGCTCCCTAAACTCTAGGGTCATGCCTCTATCTACAATTGTGCTAAGGTAATCCCATTGATTCCACACTAGGGATCGTACATCGATCATGCATTGACTAGTATCCAACTTTTTTGACCATCCCTTCCTAAGCTCATCATGAAAGAAAGCATAGGCACAATACTCCTTTGAAATCTCCTGTGTCCAGCCAAACTACCGACAGACACATGTGAATGGAAATTGCTCAATAACAGATATGTCTCTACCAAAGAGAGGCCAAGAAATAAGCATGTACCCCAACTAATCACTGACATCATCCCAGTCCTCTATCAACCTCCATGGTCGCCATGTCATTGTAACCAGATCATCGAGTTGAGCTCACCACTGCTCTGTCTTACCTAGCGCGGGCTAGGCAATCACACCTCTATACCTATATATGTAGGACTCTAGTGGCTCCCTTAGATCATCGCATATGGGTCAGGTAACTTGCACATGCTCCCATGCCCACACCTGTAATACAAAGACACCTATTGCCATGCTCTTCGCCTCTCTATTGGCAATCTTGTTAGAGACACTTAGAGGGGGGGGGGTGAATCAGTGTTTGTCTATAAATTACTTTTCAGCAACTTAAGCATAAATCAAACATACATAGAATGAAGCTTAACATAAAAACTCATAACACATGATATGATTATGGGGAAACCTTGATCAGAGGAAAACCTCGGTGGGAATTAGTACCCACAAATATTGTACTAAGTATAATGAACTGGTGAGAGTTCCTTTGCCCTGTTAGAAGCAGTCTTTGCAATATGAGTACAATGACCTGGTTAAAGGTTAGACCCTATTAGGAGTCTTTTACAAAACCCTGTTAAAGGTATATGGCTCACTGCCTAGGCTCACTGCCCAATAAGATGAAGGCAAAAACCTTTTGAAAGATGATATGCACTATATAAAAAAGAATTGCTATGATGACACTATTGTCTGATCAGTTCCATGTATGTGTGAATGCTCTTACTCTCTTAAAGAGATATATCATATACTAACTTCATAGTACTGTCCCTCTGTATCTTCCTCTTACATAATAATCAACACTTCTTTCATATCTTTACATTACATACTTATATATGCAAATCCGAATAGGCGTGACCCTAAAAAAAACACTAGTCGGCCCTAAAAAAAAATATACAATGCTTCCAAACAAGTTGGCTTCAAGCATGTTTACTAAAATTTTAATTACATCATTAAAAATATATAACAAAAAGTGCTTAGCCATTATATCACAAAATAACACATGTTGATCAAAACACTTAGTCGACATCCATGCTCTGTCTCCTAGACTGCTGGTCTATTGATCTGCTTGTAACTTTGTCATACTATAGTTCTGTACTATGCATTTCTAGATGTAGCATGTACACATGTCATACAACTTATATCTGAACACGCATAAGTTGAATTTATCTCACGCACATGCGCTGATGTGCTGATTGCTGAGTAACTCTGTCTGTCCTATTTTTCTTACTTAGTCATTTTGTCTTTCATAACAAAAACTAAACATGACTTTGTTTCCATGATGAAAACACAAAATGATTCATGCATCCTCAGGCAGTCAACTTGCCAACAACCTCCCCCTTTGTCATTTATAGCAACAAAGGAATGTGGTCAAGTTACTCAAAGTGACTTAACACAAAAAGTGACTGTATAACATCACATATACATATACTTCTCCACATATACACATTTTATATTACTCCCCCTTTGACATTAATGACAAAGGTGTACAAAAACTTGTAAGTCTACTACATACTTACTCCATATACACTTCTAGGTACACAATTTCAAGAGATTGGATCTCTTTCTGCCAAAATGCTTTCATAGCATCAACTGTTTGTAGATGCGCACACAATGCATCTGTCAGCTTCTCCATTTTTATCAGATCCATGCAGTGACCTTGATCATATGTCACAATAGTGGCATCAATCTATTTTATGTTCTCATTGAGGACTGTTAAGGATGGTGCAAGTGCATTTCTTAACTGTGTTTGCCTTACCCTTATCTTTCTGATTTCTAACTTTGCTTTCTCAATTTTGTCTAACTACCCTTGGTAGACATTGTTACATATGTTCATGTCTTGTGTCAAAGTTTCAACTGATTTTCTTTTCCTATCTATCATTAACTGTACCTCTTCTACGTTTTTGGTGTGCTCAGAGGTGAGCTTTACTCTATCCATACAGTTTGCTATGACTCTCTTTCCTTTATCTACCAATTCCTTCAATATAGACAGCCCAATCTTTAAGGAGTTCGAGTCTAAGGTAAAGTTCTTTACCAAATCATCTCGTCTCTCCTTCTTGTATTCATCTTCTGCAATCTTAGTAGCAAAGTCTACTAAGCTTATAAAGTGTGATTTGAAGTTTGACAAAATGTTGTCCACATCTTCAACTGATTGGACTTTGGCTACTTTCTGATCAGTAGGCACTAAGTCATTCAAAATGTTCACTATTTCCAAAAAGTGAGGGTTCCTCATCACTTGTTTTTCCTTTGCTTTTTCCATAGTAAGAACGCTGATTTTGATTAGGTCTTCTTCTCCCCATGCATCCAAACTTGCTGAATCAGGAGTTAACCTTGACAATAATGAGGTAGATGGTTGAGTGGATGGTGAGAATATAGTGTTCTGACTAGTATCCACGCATTCAACCTTCATCGATTTCTCTTTTATCGATGTCTTGTCACCTTGAATATCATCTTGAGTATCTTCATTTATGTCAACTTGATCATTGATGGGAACTTCATCTTGTTGTGCGGCGGTATCATCAGTGCACATTTCTTCAGTGCTTACAAATGCCTTATCAACTTTGTCCATATCTTTTTTAGATGCAGTCATGGATATCTTGACATGGTCGAATACTATAGTGTCTTCTGAGTCTTTATCTGTATCAGAAGTTATTGTCACTATGGGCGCTGAGGCCTATGGACCTATCATGGGTGCAATCTGAATTACTGGAGTTATAGCCTATTTTGGAGGAGCTGGAGTAACTTTTGCCATAGGCGTAGTTGGTGGATACATGTGTCTATCCATAGACTTGTGCAAATGCCTTTTTATTCTCCTTACCTATCTGTTCATACTCCTTGTTTATTATTTGTAAGGTCCTTGTCTTAGTTCGGAGATGAGGCTTCACCAGATCTAACAATATAGCCTTCTCATCATGTGAGCATACACGAAGAAGAGTATCCAATGTTTCTTCTCTTATCCTCATATCTTCTTCAATTGCATGTCTTTTCATGATCTCCAGCAAGTTCCATAACTAATCCGGTATCACTGTCTTGAGTTCAAGAACTATCTTTTTGAACTTTATTATATGAGATATGATCATAGAGTGTATCTCGGTCTTATCAATTTCTTGATACTTGTCATAGAATTTAGATAGTGTATCTAATCTCCCTTCATTAATAATCTTGTTCCTCAACACATTTAGACTAGGTCTAAATCCTACCTCAGGAGGAGCTTGAATATTCTTAGCTTTTCTCCAAGTGTTCCTTGAGGATGGGTGATTTGTAGGCACCTATTTTCTTCCTCTAGTATTCTTTCTTGGTGTAGATAGTGGAGATGAATCTATGTCAATGGTGGTAGAGGGCGCAGAGGTGCTCCCTACATTCTTCTTCTTCTAGATCTGTTCAAATTTCTCTAGTTCTTTTGCTATCTTGGCATCTCTGGCTTTGTCAAGATCTTCTTGAGTGACTCCATGAACTTTCAGTATGTTGGATGTTATTCTGGAAGCTTTCCTCTTATTATCAACACTGTGTAAGATAGTATCCACTTCATTGGTCTTCTCTTTGTAGGTGCCCCACCTATGCTCATTGGGATCTTTGGGCGCTGACAATAGAACTTGCACATATCCCTCTAGCACATGTTCTTCCACTTCATAACCAAGAGGTTGAATCCATTTGGTTCTCGGTTCAACTGCCTCCATGCATGTGCAATCTATTTCTACCATGAAGCATATGGTATCCTTGTATTTGTCAACTATCTTCTTAGATAGTCTGAACCTATTCTGCATTTTGATCCTGAATGTCTTTATATCCATATCCATGGCATCCCTTGCAGTGTTCTCTAATGTAACCTTGAGTGATATCTGAGACATTGTGAGTTTTCTCCTGTCTAGGTAAAGGTTTGCAACCTTTCCAACTATATGGAAATACAAGTAGATGATCAGAGATCCAAACCTGAATGTCTTTCTCCTATCATGTTTGATGATTCAGATGTTTTCAATCAATTAACCACACAAGATCTCGCATAAGTTGTATTGAGTGTTGTCCTTCACCATTCTTATAGCTGCTAGGACTGTTACTGTAGAGACACTGTTCAATCTGATGGCTTGCTGAAACTTATATTTGAGTATCATTGTCAGAAGTTTTATATCATCTTCTTTGATAGGGTCAACTATCATTCTACACTTGTCATTTCTGGATAAACAAACTTGTTCAATATGCTTTTTGACATCCTTGCCAGTGGGAAAGAGTGGTCCAGTATTGGGAAGTCTGGTTAATTCATGAATTAGGTCTGTGGTGATATGCACAGGGACCTCACCAATCCACTAAAGATCATCATATATTCTACTCAACAAAATATTTACCCATTCGGGCTCATCAAACTCATGCACATTAGAATACTCAAAGATAGGGTTATCAATCAAGTGCGCAAATTCATCTTTCAATGTATAGTCAGGTTTCATCATGAATGCCATATGAGTAGCTATTTTAACATCTCCTATTGTTTCCTTTTTATAGTATATGTATGCGTGGATATCTTCCACGTGAACAACACCTAGCGGGGTTTTGGAGAAATTCCCTTACACATCATCCAATATGGTTTTGAATGGATGCCTCTTGAATACAAACCTTTTCCTCTCTTCTATATCAAACACAACTAGAGTCACCATACTTACTTGGAATTATCTTAAGTAGGGTTTCACAAAATTCTGAAATGGCATTACTGCTAGGGTTCCATTTCAATCTTCTTCTTCATTTTCTCAACTACCAAATCTATAATTCCTTTGTGCCTTGATGTCTAGTGCTCCAATGCTCTCCAAATTCTGTGCTCTTCAAATGAAAGTGTGAAGATGATCGAATACTTTCTTTGTTTTTATAAAATCTTCTACATTTAATGTTTGCAACCATACACAAATTACCTAGTGATTTTGAAACTTTGATCCTGATGTACTTTAGACAATGCATGAATGCACATAGCAATATAATGTTCTTGTAACCATGATTTCACAGGTGCATACTCAAAGGTGAGTATACCAACCGCACAGAGGTCCTGAGCTAGAATAGCTCCCCCTAAGACCAAGAAGGTCTATTCAAGTAGAAGTAGAGGGTGCGTCCATTGTGGATGCATCAACTACTTTGTCAACATCTTTGTCCTTCTTTACTTCAACCCAATTTTTTCTTGAGTCTTCATTTGCTTGACTTCTCCTTTCTCTTCAAATAGTGATTTCTTAGGTTCATCTTGCTTCTGAGTTTTGGATCTACAAAACTTTGAGATGTGTCCTGCCTTTCCACATGTGTGACAAACAATAGGAGGTCTGATGCTTTTTTTCATCATGCTGCATTTCTTTGTTGTGTTTCCATTGTAGTTACATATCTAACATGTAGTGTTCTGCAAATTCCTTTGAGGTTGATTTCTCTGATTGTTTTGATTTATTCTTCTTTGATTTTGCTGTGACTGAGTTCTGCAATGTATACCCCTATGACCAAATTTATTACAAGAGAAACAATAACCATTGAAGGTTCTTACCTTTTTGTAATCTCTTGCCAAATGACCATGTTTGTTGCATGCATACCAAGTTCTATTAACTTGCTTGATTTCCCTTTTTGGTATATCTGCTTTAATCTCTTCAACATTTTTTGCTTCTAAAGGTGCTTCATGAGGTTTCTCTCTTTCCTATAATGAACTGTCTTCAATTTGTGTTATATTGAATCCCAGACCATTAGTGTCACCTTTTTTCTTTTGTGCATTGAGCTGAGATTGAAGTGAATTAGAACTTGTGTGAAGTTTATCAATCTTATCCTTTTCTTCTATCAATTCAGATTCCAACTTCTTTTTTATGTTTTCCAATTATAGAACTTTCATATTTGCTTTTAAAAGTTCATCATCTAGTTTCTTTCTTTCTTTGATCTTTTCTTCAATAGAAATTTGGTTGTTTGTGAGCTGTTCATCTAGATTCTCAACTTTATCCTTCAGAGACATATTCTCTTCATTGAGGTTTTTGATCATTTTCCCTAAGTCACTTGTAGAACAGTCTTTCAAATCTTTTCTTAGTTTCTTGATAAGAATTTGTGAGCCATCAACTTTCAGTCTAAGTTCTTCATTTTGTTTTTTAGATCTATCAAGATCTTCAAGAGCTGCTTCAAGATTATTTTTCAAATGTTTTGCTTCTACTGAATCCATGATCTCATCAAGTGGTTAAACTTATTTGCTAAGGACCAGAGCTCTAATACCAATTGTTTGAAACACTGAGAGGGGAGGTGAATCAGTGTTTGTCTATTAATTACTTTTCAGCAACTTAAACATAAATCAAACATACATAGAATGAAGCTTAACATAACAACTCATAACACATGATATGATTACAGGGAAACCTTGATCAGAGGAAAACCTCCGTGGGAATTAGTACCCACAAATATTGTACTAAGTATAATGAACTTGTGAGAGTTCCTTTGCCCTGTTAGAAGTAGTCTTTACAGTATGGGTACAATGACCTGGTTAAAGGTCAGACCCTGTTAGGAGTCTTTTACAAAACCATGTTAAAGGTATATGGCTCACTGCCCAATAAGATGAAGGCAACAACCTTCTAAAAGATGATATGCACTATATCAAAATGAACTGCTGTGATGACACTATTGTCTGATCAGTTCCATGTATGCGTGAATGCTCTTACTCTCTTAAAGAGCTATATCATATAATGACTTCATAGCACTATCCCTTTGTATCTTCCTCTTACATAATAATCGACACTTCTTTCATATCTTTACATTACATACTTATATATGCAAACTCGAATAGGTGTGACCCAAAACAAAACACTAGTCGGCCCTAAAACAAAATATACAATGCTTCCAAACAAGTCAGCTTCAAGTGTGTTTACTACAATGTTAATTACATCATTACAAACATATAACAAAAGACACTTACCCATTATATTACAAAATAACACATACTGATCAAAGCACTTAGTCAGCTTCCATGCTCTGTCTCCTGGAATGCTGGTCTATTGATCTGCTTGTAACTTTTCCGTACTATAGTTCCATACTATTCGTGTCTGGATGTAGCATGTACACATGTCATACAACTTATATCTAAATGCGCATAAGTTGAATCAATCTTTCACATGTGTGTTGATGTCCTGATCGCTAAGTAACTCTGTCTGCCCTATTTTTATTACTAAGTCATTTTTTCTTTCATGACAAAAACTAAACATGAATTTGTTGCCATGATGACAACACAAAATGAGTCATGCATCCTTAGGTAGTCAATGTGCCAATAGATATCATGCATCTCATGGTACATATGGACCAGCATACACTGACCCCATCCATATCTGATCAGCTCCTCTAGCATCCTCTATAGTATCCAACCCCAACCACACTCAAACCCATGTTGACCATGATCTAGCATCAGATAGGAGCCATGGAATACTGCCAAAACCATGGCCAATCGTTGTTCAGGCCTGTACTCTCTGATTAGCACCTCCCATGGGATGGCTCTCCCCATGACCAGCTCATTCTACAGGATCTCTCACAATGCTAGTGTCCCTAGTCAAGGTTGTACCTCACACTCCACTATCGGACTGTGGAAAGGTATCCAGAGAATCCTATAGATGTCCTCCAGCGTCATTGTCATCTCACCCTGAGGAAGGTGAAAGGTGTTCATTTCTGAATGGAAACACTCTACTAATGCTCCCAATAACCCATGATTAACTTGAATGTCAGGTATCTCACAGATATGTGATAGGCCCAATCTATCAATATGAGAAATCTCTGCATCATCCAACTGTCTCACTAGCCCACTGATAGCTTGATGATGCAACTTGAATCCTATGTCTGGGATCTCGACCTGTAAGACATACAAACAACAAAGCACGATTAGTACTTGACTCATAATTCATGATAATCAATGCATAACTAAGCGATAATGCATTACAGACATCTTATGCTAAGGAATAATGCTGACACATTTTCTCTCGGATGCAACACAAACTTGTTTTGTATTCAAATTGCTACATTTTCTTCATGCAAAGTAGCTGATTCTCACGTGAAGAAGTTTTACGGGTCGCACGACATTTCATTCTCATGCGATATTTCATCACTATTCGTGTGAGAAAACCCCCTGTCGAAGGGTTTCCTGTGAGAGATGTGGGTACCCTCCCACGCAAGGATACCCACTAGTCACTGCAAGAATCTACCTTTTGGCAATTTCTTGTGCGAGCCTTCATCACAAGTCACATGAGGAAACTAGTTCCTCTCTTGAGAACCCGTGGAACGGTATTTCAAAAAGCATCAAAACAATGAAAATTTGAGCAAACACAATCAAATTTGAAATGACAGAGAAGTTAATCGACCACTTACCAAGGGTTCGTGCATTGCTGGCCGATTGTGCCACCTGGATCGCTTGAAACAATGAGTGCTAATGGGGACCACCATTTTCGCTCAGAGCTCAATTCTCAAAAGTCAATGGATGCAAATGATTTGAAAATGACCTTTTCGACTCATATATAGGTTTTGACCTAATTTTCAAAAGTGCTTCAGTTTGTGTGAAAATTTCACTAGTAGCTAATTTGACCACTCTAAATCCATTTTTGTGATCGAAACTGAAATTTGACACTTCTATATAGCTCAAAATTGCGTTTTAAAATATTTGGGACCGACACGATCAGACGCTTGTGTAATCGACTCGCTGACATCTCTTTCTTGTCAAAGTCTTATCTAATCAACATTTCCTCAAATCTTTGACTTTTTTCCTCAAAAGTTAACTCTAGTCAACTTTTGTCAACCCTAGTCAAACATGGTCAACTCTGGTCAACAAGACCTTGAACTCACTCAAAATTGATTTTGGATCTTCCAGATTCTTCTGTAATCTATTCTCAAATTCTTGTTGATCTTCGATTCGGCATCTATCTACGATTTCTCACTCTCAATCATTGTTATGACGTGTCATCTTTCCACTTCGCTGCCGAGGGGGTAAGATGATTACACCAATTGAATCTATTTTTCAATCAATCTGACCTGGATTCAAAACTCCTCATTGCTAGGGGAATCTCATCACTCAGGGCATGTTCAACTTTTTGTACTTCATAGTCAAAACTGGATACTCCACAATCAATAAGGCCATCTAACCCTAACTCCTGAAGGTTCAACCTCATTCTGGGGACAATATTTTAAAAGATATCAATCTATTAGGTATCAGGGCATTCTAACCCAGATCCCTATGGTTCAAGCTTTGTTCTAGAGATGATTCTTGAAATCATAATCTATTAGGTATCAGGGTATTCTAACCGGATCTCTGAGGATCAAGCTTCATTCTGGAGATGACCCTCAAAAACTCTGCTTGACCGACGTCCCAGCAACCTAACCTAGACTTCAGAGAGTCAAGCTCTGTCCTAGAGATGGCTCTAAAATCTTCATCAATTGATCTTTGTATTATCAATTTTTGAAATCTATTCTTCTGTGATTCAAGTATCAGACTATTCTTTTAATGAATGTGTTGCTTGCACATCAATTAAAAGAGGGGCAAAATGTAACACCCCAAAATTGGCATCTTGCAATCTTAACCAATTTTCTCACATTTGTCATTCTTCTGAATCATCAAAGTCCTATTGCACTAGGCAATTCTGAGTTTTGACTGAATCTACTGGACCTAAATGTCAAATGCAAAAAATCCTAAATTAGCATTAATCATACATTTTATTTAATTCCTAAATGTCTATTGTCTAAACAAACCTTATGATTGAAATAATTTAATTATAAAGTCCTAGCACTTTAATTAAATTAAATTCACCCCTTTAGCTAAAACACATGAAAATGAATTAAATAATATTTAATTATTAAATAAATATCCTCATTTCAATAATTGAATTTAATTATTCAGATAATTGAGAAAAACACATTTATGAGGTCATATTCTGTTTATTTAATTAAATATTCTCTCAAACATCTTCTCTTCAATTCAGAATGGAAACTTTGAAATAATTGTGCTTTAAAGAGAAAGAAAACAGTTAAAATCATAAATAAAATAGTTAAAATCAAAGAAAGAAAAATAGTTAATGCAAAGGGAAAACAATTTATTGTTTTCTTTTAAATAAATCTTTCTACTTTGAACTGGATTTTCTATCTGTTTTATTTTCAAAAAATAAATTTTCTATTCTTAGGAGGCTCTCAATCTATAAAAGAGCTCACATTTCTCATTCAAACCCAAGTCATTTTTATGCATTGTTAGAATAAAGAATTGCTGCTTCATTTTAGTTGATAATCTCATTTACACTTAGCTATCATTTTCTATAGAATAGCTTCATTTTCTTAGAATAATCTCATATTTCCTATCATGTCCTAGCTTAAATTCATTTAGATTAATCTTGCATTATCTTGCCTCACATTCATGGAGAAAAATATTTCATTCTTATATTGGTCTATGGTTGTGAGACTCTCGTTCTGAGAGCTATGCAAAACCCCATCTAGATAGAAGGCACCCACTAGTAGATTTGAACTCAAATTTTGACCAAAATTTTTGACCAAAGTGCAAAATGGTTTTAAAATTTTCTTTTTTTTCCCTTCTATGCCCGTGTTGGTCGAAATTTCGACTAACACATCCCGTGTTGGTCAAAATTTTGACCAACTATGTGTTGGTCGAAATTTTGACCAACACGGGAGATAAAAGTGAA